>CAXKVY010006153.1:0-23595 GCA_964058915.1 Tetropium fuscum | reverse complement strand
AATTTGCCTTCAAATTTTTATATGGGACTATGGGACAAAATGATCGTTCCTACAGAGCTGTGAAAAAAGCGAATTCGGAAAGCTATACTCCATAATGATATGTATAAGTCGTGTTTAAAAAAAATATCAGTAGATTCAGTGCAGCGTATCAAAATTTTCAAAAATTTTGAAATTGTTAGATGTATTAGATTTAGGTTTCCTACTAATCGAAAATACAATGAAAAAATGTTTGCTACTCAAAGTTCCAAGTAGAGATTTAAAGCGCCGTTTGCGATTTTTTTCTACGACAATTCTTGGCTCTTGACCAAGATATAATCACCACAAAATCACTTTCGAGGGTACCGAATTGAGCCCGCTTGACGAGCATCAGCCGAGTCTGGCAAGGCTTTGGTGTAGATTGTAAATTACGGCGGCGCGGCGGCATATTTAAACATCCCGGTAAGTAATATGCTCAATTATAAAATCGTGCGACAAATAATTTGCTACATAATATATAAGTTTCGAAAGACAAATTTGCAATTTCTTCATCCTACTGTATTAATGATGGGAAAAACTTCGACAAACGATGAACATTAACATAAAATAGTAAACTGTTGATAATATTGGCATATCATAATAAAGATAATGTTGCGTTCGTATTTTGAATTAAACGAAGCAAGTAATTCTAACAAAGGTAACATTAAATGTGTATTTTTCTTGTTCCTTCAGTCAGTGCCTATTAATACATTCCGATCCGTGAGTTTCACAAATATTCTATTACCTTTAACATTGCCAATGGCTTGTAGGTATAGATTTCGCGTAATACCCGTTGGCTTGACTAACTTTGATTGTTGATAAATGTTGTAGCTTCTCCTAATAGTGTAGGCAAGTTGTCGGAATTTAAGTCCAACGTCGGAAAAAAAATACAAATGTTTACCAATGAGAACATACGGAGAACATACCCCAAATGATATACTAAATGTCTCGTAGATTCTGACAATGGCAAATGGTAAAAAAGTTGTCGCCATTTAATTTTTTTTAAATTATTGCATGTATCTCAAAAACTACTATAGGTTTTGAGATACATGCAAGTGATATTATTCAAAACTACCCATCTTTATTTACAACAGATTCAGAAACTACATAATATGAGTCCTGAAAACTATGAACAATTTGTGTATGGAGGAATGTTTACTGTAAGGAGAACCAACAACTTCTGGTCCGGTACTTGGACCGTCATGGTAATTGAGCAGAATTTAATGAGGTCAATAAAAACCACTGTTCGCCTAACCCATGGACGTGGGTTTACTAATTTACCTTTGGCCAGATGGATAGCTGGTATGTCAGTTTGTATGCCTGTTTCAACAGCTATGGAAGATTTTTTGGGACTTAAGTCAATCCCTTCAGAACAGCACATAGAGTTATGTCGCTCACGCAGCAACGTGACAAAACTGATTTGAGAAAAAAATTAGATTGGCTAGAAAAATACAATCTATTTAAATCCAAGGAGTTCACTTCCCTTTTTTCCGGACGAATAGCTAAACCCGACATAAATTGCTATTTAACAGATGATATTGGAAGAAAGGTACTAAGCAGAAATATAGGCAGATTATTCACATATATTAAGTTCAAGCGAACAGATCTATTCAAATTTTTTTCACAATTGCGCAATAATATTAAAATTAATAACACTTATGTTAATGTGTCCTCTATGCAATTATTAATTATTAATCTATGCTGTTAATTCATCATTCAGAGTATTACAAAATGTTTTTGCATCGGTTCGGAAAAGCCCCTTTTACTATGTTGTTTAGGACGTTATTCTTCGAGCATTTTAGTGGTTTTGTTGGTGCAGCCTCTTTTCATCGCAGATTTATACTCCAGATTTTCAATATCGTGGCTCCATTTAATTGTCAAACCTTCAGCGAGTCAAGTCTCCTTTGATGGACCCTATCTTGATGTTCAGGCAACAGTTTCTAGGAAGTTCAAATACCAAGCCATACTAATTGCTCCATGAAGTCCTTGCTGATGAATGTTTATATTTATGTAATGTTTTCAATGTATCTGATTCCTTGTCTTCAGCTATGTTTGGTCCTTCCGTATTTGTAAATGAAAAGTTTAGAACTGTAAAGGGGTTAGGCCGGCAGAAATAGAGTTTGGAGAAAGAAAAGTCTATATACAGCAATATTTTTGAAAAAAATTGAAGGTTTTGGTGTCTAGAACATAGTCCGCGTCTATGACAACATGTTCTAGACACCAAAATCTTCAACTTTCTTCAAAAACATCGTTGTGAATAGACTTTTTTCAAAAACCATGAATTTTTTCCTATTTCTACTGGTCTAGGTTTCAATATAGCTTCATGTATGTTGTATCACGAACATTGTTTGATTTTTTTCCTTTTAATAACAATAGCATGGGCTATTGTTATAAAACATTATTATACATTAACGTAAAAACTAGTTTGTTACAAATTTGTGCCGATTTCAATGTTAATTTCAGAGGAGGATCAGGCATCAATAAGTTTTATAATTAGTCTGCTGGGTTTCACCCTTTGACGCGACATTAAGGCACCGTCGGTAATGACATTTCCAATTATCCCGGAAACTTTCACTGACGTTTCAGTTTTGAATTTAGTGAATACTAATCGCGCAAGGGATCGGCTATTGAAACCATCTGAAAGTAAAATAAATAATGAACGCGTTTTATAAATAACACTAAGTGATGTTTTGCGCCTTCCTATTGTTTCAATATTATAAATCTAACATAGCATGATTAATCAAATACTTATACAGGGTATTTCAGATGTTAATCGAGAACATTTACCAGGCGAAGGAACTCGCAAAAATAATATGAAAAGCTTGTATGATTTAAATCGTCGGTGTTTTTAGATACAAACATGGAAAGGAAAAATTGTTTTCCAGCATCAGCCACTGCATTTGGATCATTAAAGGCAAGAAGCTTCGTGTGAAGCACCTTGTTAGCTTGAACTGTTTTATATGGCGCTATTTTACCTTTTTTGTAAATTGGTGAAACAACACAGCTACAATCGCCGATCCGGGAAATTATGTGATTTTTGCCCCCTACATATCTCCGTAACCGTTCACTTTACTACAATTATGTATATGGCCGTTTTTGTTCGAAATTTAATGTAGATCGTTTTCGTATAGAATGACATTTGCGCCAGGCATCGTAGTTTTCGAGATATTTGCGGAAAATTGTAAAAAAATTACCATTTTCACCCCCTCCCCCAAAACCCGAAGCTCGTGGTCGTGTAACTTTTTACAACTTACTAAGAGGTAGTATGGAACCATTTGGAGTTGGAGAGAACTTTTCTTTTTAATCTTTCAGTCTCGTCGATTTTTGTGTTAAGCTACGGTCAGAGTGTGCACTGGCGTGCGCGGGCATGTTCGGCCGATCGCCTGGCGCAACCAAACAAGTTTGATTTTTCCGGCCCAATACCCCAGAAGAGTTAGGTCTTGCAAGGTTCGCGGGGTGAATTTTTAGCAAAATGATTGATATTGAAATAATAATTTCTTCTAAGTCTCACATAAAAGTTTATCATAACCGGGACGGCAAGATAACTTTGGCGCGTCATAGCAGAAGAATTAAACTTTTAAAGAGTTTCTGCCTACTAAAAACTAAACAAAAACTAAAGAGTTTCTGTCAACAGTACTAATTCGTCTATTTTATAATGAAAACTGATGCAGTATTGGTTATTTTACGTGTGTTGTATGACCACAAATATGGCCGACAAAATCGGCCGTACAAGTCGTCCGTATACGCCAGTGCAAGAAATCGGCTACACTGACCGTACCCTTAGTTTTACTGTACTATACCTAGCAGTGATTCCTGACGTACTCGTATTTGATCCCAATTAATTAAACTATTGTATCGAGATACTACAGGTTTTTAACGTGTGCAAAAAGACTTACAACAATCCATTAACTAGATTGTCATTTATCACCTCGATCTGATTATTTTGTACATAATTCAACATATTATTATATTCATATTATTAAATTATACGGCAACATACATGTTTTATGTAATAATACATATTCGTGCTCATTAGCAGAGGTGTAAAAACTCGTTGTCGATAACGATCCTTATCAATTCAATTATTACGTTGCATTTTATTGGTTTTCATTGTGATTTGCCAAAGGAGATAATGAATTGTTAGAACGATAACACTGATAACAGCGTTGTATACCTACGTATACAACGTTCACGTGATATTTTAATCTAGAATTCTGGAATGATGCGTACGAGATCACTGTGACTTTAATAAATTCAATTGTTTAATTTATAAGCGTAGCAATATTTGTTAGGAAAAATTTCGCATTATATATATATATATATATATATATATATATATATATATATATATATATATATATATATATATATATATATATATATATATATATATATATATATATATATATATATATATATATATATATATATATATATATATATATATATATATATATATATATATATATATATATATATATATATATATATATATATATATATATATATATATATATATAGATATATATATATATATATATATATATATATATATATATATATATATACCTATACTCAAATTTTTCAATCCCACACATGATGGGTGGTGTGGAATTGTCACTTTTACATTTTCAGTATTTCAAGATATTTCACATCCTCACGTTTTACTTGATTTCAGAATATTTTATTATCTACATAGCCCAACTCGCATTTAGGACTTCGCAATTACCAGTTATGACGACCTAAAAATTTTCAAATTATGACGGTACGGCAAAGTTTAACTCGTTTTATTTATAATCCAGTCCGTAGTGGGTAAAAGGGGCCTTTGCCTTACAGAATTTTGTCTTATTTAACTTTGTTAAAGACATTTTCGTCGTTGGGTCAACTGCTGTGGAGTTATCAAAAAACTAATTATTTGTATTTTTTATTCACGATAAGATGGCGGCTCGAGGGGGGAAAAATAATAACCTATAGTTTAAAATGTTTTTTTAAGTTTTCTTATGTTTTGTAACTACTTACCTAAATAGATAAGGTATATTTTATGTCTGTTTTTTTTATTATAAATATTTATAATAGCTATGTAACCAGTTTGGAAAAGTACTATTCTGTGTAACGAGCAGATTTCTATCTATAGTGTATCTAGCATGCTAATTACACAATATAGTGTTTTCCAACGTGTTGCATACGAGATTTTTTTCTAATATTCACCAATTTTATATTTCATGAGAAGAAAACTAATGATTCAACTCATGAAGATTTTACACGTTTAAAAACAATCCAGTAGATTGTCACAGCACAGATTGTGACAGCTTTCAGCAATCACTTTCATAGATTGTCAGTTTCATAATTGTCTAAATAACCTATAGTCCGGCGCACTAGAACCTAAATTCATAAGAATTATGCACAAGAGGTTAAAAGCGATTTCTCTTTTCCGTCGTGTTAGTAAGGACCTAAGGACCATATTCAGAACGAAGCCCATCGGATCAGTCACTTTTAACTTCTGTACAGTCCCACAAAGTACAGGGTGGACAACTAAGAATGGACGCCGGTTGTAGGAAAAAAATACTAATAAGTAAATCGGCCACGGGAAATCGCTGGAAATTATTTTCAACTTTGAAAAATGGCCGCTAGAGGGCGCAATTGTTATGGCAAATCAGAAAACGGAATTTTTCTCGAAAATATGCACGGGAAGAGGTATTTTAAATATTGCTATTGTGATCACTGGAAAATTTGCAATTTTTTTTGTAATAGCGTATTTTGCTCTATCATAAAATAAACTGGTGGGGGAAGGTTAAACTTGCTTTTCTTAAAATAAGGTTAACACTGGTTTGGGTTAACGGAATTAAACAAACTGGGGCTCGTTTAAAAGAGATCTTATATTCCTTAATAATATGCGATATAAACTTTTCCATATTTTGCCGTGGTAGCTAGAGAGCGCCGTTTGACATCGTAACGGTTATTCCGCATTTGCATAAAAATTTAAAATGGCAGCCCATATCTCTTTTTGCATAGTTCAATAGAGTACAAAATTTCCAAAAAGTCAGTACAAACCGAAACTTTCGATCTTTTCTCTAACGGGAGATATTAAGAGAACAAATAAAGAAGTTAGGCTGCCACCTAGGCCTATTATAGTCTATAGTATATAGTATATACTATAGCCTATAATCTACAGTATATAGTATATACTATAGCCTATAGTCTATCGTATATACTACAAAACTATCCTACGACATACTAAACAAAAATTATATCCTTACATAATCCTCATAATCAGTATGTTTAATACCGGTAACCCAAACCGGAGTTATCCTTATTTTAAGAAAAGCAAGTTTAACCTTCCCCACCCCTTTATTTTATGAGATAGAGCAAAATACGTTCAAAGATGAGATAGAGCAAAATTAAACTCGTCTTACCCTTAACTTTAAGTGACATATGCCCAACTTGTGCTTTTTGCTTTTAAGGGGTGAAAACTACCCTTCGTGAACAAAATTGAAGAAATGCAGGTTTAAGCATTTTATGGATTCACATCTTATTTAATTATGTAGAATAAAGCTTCTTTCATGTTGTCGAACATTATTTACGATGAATTCTACATTTTCAACCTTAAAAACCACCTAAATTAATAAAAAAATAAACGAAAATATTGTAAATATTTGACATTTATGTATGTATATACACGATACATACACACATGATCAATAATTGATCATAATTGATCATTCATAATTATTATGAAACACCAAAATTAAGTGGAATTAATTTTTATGATTCGAAAAAATGCGATCGTTCTTTTTTACCATAACTCCCTTAATTTTGAAGCTACAGTGCCCATTCAACAACCATTTTACTTTTAAAAATGACTATTGCACTACAATGCAAACTTCTAATAGTTATATCTCCGTTAATTTTTATTCTACATAAATAGAAAAGCATTATTCTGTAAAAAAATGCGCTTAAAGAACCTGAACCTCACTTATATCACATATATAAATTATTCACTTATTTTTTTTGTGGCAGGCGTTCCAATTTTTAATTTAATTTTTGTAATCGTTGTAAACATGATTCTATAGGCATACATGCTCTCAATATAAATCGACGAAGACAATTTTGAAGAAGTTGTTGGAACTGGGCAAAGTTAAACGGTGACACTACAAGTGGAGCACGATTATCACAGGAGCGGAATTATCACAGAAAATTCACAGTATGTAATGAAGACAGTTGTTTCTTGTGTGAAGTTCATTAAATTAAGTTTGAATCACCACCAGTTCCATCAATTTCTGCAGGACTTGGAAACGGACTATGGATATATCATTTTGATTGTGAAGTTCGCTGTCTTAGTAAGGGCAAAATGTTGAAGCGATTATATGAGTTAAGAGAAGAAGTACAACCCTTCATGCAAATGAAGGGTAGAACCAATCTGATCCAACCAGCTGGGAGATGATGCATTGTTATCTGATTTTTACATCTTTGGATGTTGTCACTAATTACTTGAATGGGCTAAATACGAATATATAGAAACAAGGACAATATTCCCATGCACCATGTAAAATATCTTCAAACCAAACTTCAGATTCTCATTCAGATTCAGATTCAGATTCAGATTCAGATTCAGATTCAGAAAAATCAGATTCTTATGGGATATTTGCGGTCATTTTAATAATTAGTGTATTATATACTACCTACTTATTCAGTCATACTTCGGTTTGATAACATGACGGTATCTCATGTATTTCTTATGGAAGTGTGCGATGTTTTAATCGCGCGTTATACGAATCTTATATTGATCGCAGATGGTGTGTTTTTGAGCACTTATTTGGTGGTCGTCGGTAAATACTATTACTATTAATGTTAATTATTGTTTTCGTTTTTGGTTTATACTATTTTTTTCGATTCGTTGCCCATACTGGCCTGGATAATACAAGCTTAAGACATATTTATTCTAATATGCCATTTTCTCAATTTAAACGTATGATTTCCATATTATATGAAGTTTTTTATACATGAAATTTGGGAACGTAAAATTGTATGTTTTCGCCGCAATAAGAGCAAAAATAAGCATCAGCATTTAAAGTGTTGACAGCCGTGTAGGTATTAATAAACTTGCCGAACGAGTTTCCGTATAATTTTCAGCTCCTCGACGAATTTTGGCAAAATTAGAGCAATATATATTCCGTCGACAGCGCTTGATTCTGTGAAAATCGACCAACTCGCTTTATTAAACCATGGCAGGACGGTTTTCTAATGGCTGCAATAATCGAGATGTACGAAGAAATTGCATGGCACTAAAAGGTATATTAAGAAGCTATAATAAATATATAATAGCAATAAAAAATTATGTCTGACATTAAAGAAAAATAACTTTTTCTAGGTTTGAAATGAAACGAAAGGAGATAAAATGGAGCCAATCTGAAATACTTCAAAATAATTAATCACAAATATTAATTTGTATGAAGGGAGTTTAAAGGCGTGTATTTGTCTTCCTTTATATAATTGTTATACTTAATTTGTTTTATAATCTGAAAATATTTGGCTCTATAATCGAACAAATTGTCCCAACTACTGACTCAGCAACCAACGCAAGAAAGCCCAAGCAGGAAGCGCTTGAACCGTGACATTTCACAGGGATACTATGCATGGGAGGAACTTAAGTACCAAAGGCGAAGCAGGGTGTTTCGAAACCCCCCTCTAAGGGAATCAACTGACGTGCTTATTTATCTCAAACATTTCCATTGATAAAACCTGAAACTTGAGCTGCTTATTGTTTATTGTGTTCATCAAACTTGTGGTCACTTTCGCCGAAATTCAACGCCATGGGTGTTTGCTCCTGGGGTTAAATAGGGGATTAAATGGGGGCTGAAGTTTAAAAATTAAAAGAAATACTGGAGTGGCACTAGTCCCATGGTGTAGAATACTATTTCTATTAATATATCTACTAGTAGAATATAGGTGTAGATACTATTTCTATCTACGAGTATTATTAATATGTATTAATATAATACAGAAATATATTTTAATAGAAAAATATTTTTCTTAATGCCACTCGATTACACGCCAGTCGGCCTATTAGAGTACATACCTCTTTCTATACTTCTGTTTACGTATCTGTTTAGGAATGTTTTTTTGTTCAATTTATTTGCAATTTATAACGAAATGCCATATGAATTATTATCAAATGCATTTTCTTAGACAAATGCCGCCTCGTAGATACAAAACCAGTTTCTTTGCACAAGGTGGCGTTGCATAATCACCAGGTGTAACAGTATCCTATATAAGACGGTAAATCGTGATCTCTCGATTCGTAGCTATGTTACGTACGAGTATAAGCGTTGACATTGAGAGGACAATTGATTTTGAAACACTAACCGGCAAGAATCTAGAGTCGAGAGCCATTCTTCGAAATATAACTTTGACGCAGTCGTTGGAGTTGAACATATCACATGTTTTTATATGGATGAATGTTTACTTACAGAATAATGTACGGATTACAGTCTAGATGCCCGTTATACCAACAGGTCTGAGTATTACAAAGTTTATTTTGACAACCTGATAACGTACAATAAAAACGCAGTTACGAAATAAAAAGATATAGGTATGTACAAAGTTTCTTAAAACTGCCACTCATCTGACTAAAAAGTTAAGTCACTATATTAATTTAGTGGACAATATATCTGTTCTTTGGCAGCAGGATGAAACACCACCACACTGTGCAATGAAAGTCACTGAATACTTGAATGGAAAATATTGTTACGGAATCGTTAGAAGCGATTGTGCACGATATACTGAAAATTGGACCCTATCCTTCACCGCACCCGACGATGTGGCAATATCGCATCTTAGGGTGCCAGATACAACCCCCCAAGGGAGAAGTCTCAACCCTCTAGGACTTCAAATAACCGAGATACGCCCCTGCCCCCATTTAGAATAGTTGCGGTGCACATGTGGACTACCCCCTGTAGAACCCTTCGAGACTCCAGATGCGATGTTGCCACATCGTCGGGTGCGGTGTTGCCAGATTGTGCAGATTTTCCCTAAGATCTAAGGAATTTTCAGTATATCGTGCACAATTCTTCTTCGTGCTTCTGACGATTCCGTAACAATATCCTGTTAGGATAAGAAGGCACGGTGTTATACATTGGTCCGCTAAATGTCCGGACTTGACTATGCGCTATGGAATTTTTTTATTTTTGTGGTACGCAAAAGCAAGATATGTGAAACTGGGCCTTTTAATAACATTAATGAGTTAAAATAATGCATACGTGTAATTTAACTAGCGATCACACTAATCAGAGATCAGTTGAACCAGAAACCAAAGACCAATATACTTATCAATTAAGCACAGTTAGAAAACAGAGAACTGAAACTAATAAGTAATAAATAGCGCAGAGAATAAATAATATGACAGACTTGTTAAGTGTAGAAACCAGAAGTAATTTGACCGGAAGTATACAATTTAATAAGCGAAATTTAGCGCTATGATGCGTCTGTTAGTTAGCCGTTAGCTATTTTGGGGACACAACGAAGGAAAATTGACTAACGAGTTTTACTTAAAACTCTTTTGTCGCCATTTTATGTTATTAATAATTATATATTAATGGGTGCTTAAAAATGCCTTGAAGATATTATTTTAATTTAAAAGTCTTAATAGATATATTATACACATAGACATATCCTATAAGCCGCAGACATATTATGTGGTTCAACAATTTTTCATCAGCGATGGAGTATATCTACAGAAAATTAAATGATGACAAATCGTCTGTTGTCACTTCCTGAGAATGCGAGATAGACCTGTCAAACACGCGAAGAACTCTTGTATCTACGAAATTACGGGCAATAGCTAGCCTAACAATAACTGGAAATATGCTTTTCCATTTGGAACAAAAAGTTCAGGAAGTAGTCTTTATTTTTACGCAATTCTGGTTGGTAAAATTATCCGAAACTCCAACAGTGAACCAAATTTCTTATTTGAAGAAATAAAATACAAGCTTCTGACCAACTTCTGCGTATTACCATGTGGCTAAAAACGATTCAGCTTATTTGCACCGCACATATTTTGACAGACGATTTCTCATCATTGAATGTTCTGTACACTCCTAGACGGCGACGGCGCCGATGAAAAACAGTTGAAACGCATTTGACGGCGGCTTCCAGGATCTGTCTATGCGTATATATTTTCTGTTTAAAATCTCCGGTGTCATGTAACAGAGTTTGGGCCGGCTTTTCTGGAGGTTAAAGTGCGTCACGAGTCCGAAAATAGCGCTGGCAACGTTCACTGCTCAGAGATGGCGGCCAACGGAGAAAGGATCGGGCGCTTTGTAACGGGACTTCGTCTGCATATGCATCATGCCGCTGATATCTTATCGCTGAGTACTGGTTTCCCTTTAGCTACTTCATGTAAACACTGCGCTCAGGTGTGTGCCTGATAGCCAACGGCATCGAATTGGTTGAGTAAGTTCCGATCTTACCGAACTTTTAAAAAATTTACGAGAATCTGACTCGCAAACTTTCCTATACCTATTACCTATGCATGGTTGTGTGTCTAAATCGTCAAGTTGAAGTGACTGGTGTTATTTTATGTGAGATCTAACAATATCAGCATATGTACATAGGTAAAATTAAGAATTCATCAGAACAGTGCAGCCAAGCAAATAGACTGGCTCGTTCGAGGTTACTAATAAAGCAACATACAAATTGCCACATACAAAATATTATTTGTTAGTTGTTTCTGGGGAAAAAAATTAAAATATATAAATGACTCATATAAAGAATATTGCAACAGTATAGAGCATAACTTAAGTAATAACCCAAAAAAATGTGGCAATTCGTTGAACAACATGAAAAAAACACCATGCCTAATAATATGACTTTCAAAAATGAAATGATAAGACATCCAAAAAGCATTGCAGATGCTTTTGCGGATTTTTTCTCAGAACTCTTATACAGAAAGTAATATTAATGAATTTACTAATAATGTCTTAACTTACAGATAGCTTACAGTTTTTTTAGCAATTTAGTGAAATTGAAGTCCTTAATAGTCTTAAAATAAAAAATTTAAACCTAAATTCACTGTTGGCCCGGATAAAATACCTGCTTCTTTTTGAGAGTTTGCTGAGGGAAGACATGCTTCCCTCTAAACCACTGACCATAATTTTTAATATTTCTATTAATAGGTATATCTACTTATCCATCCTCTGAAAACTCTCTACTCTAAAAAATACCCATATTTAAGAAATGTGAAAAAAATCAAATTGAAAATCATAGACCATAACCATCATTAATAACTTTGTTAAGTGTCTTTAAATGCTTCTTGACTTTCTGTTCTTTCATATCAAAAATGAAATAATACCACAACAGCACGGCTTTATGAAAGGCAGGTCCACAACCACTAATTTATTCTGTATTACTCAATATATAGCGGATGCATTTGATTATTGTGAACAGGTAGGTAGACGTTATACAGAGTGGCCTACCTATCTCCGCTCGGACCGTAGCTACTATAGTCGTTCTAATAAGTATAGATAGTTGACTGACCGCGTATAGGGAAAACCGCAGTTGCCACATGTAATTATCAAATTTTTCAATATTCAATTAAAATATCAAATTCCACAATACCTACTGTATAAAAGTTGTATATATGAATGTCATCAAATAATTATTGTGCATACAGTAATATCGTATAGGCCAAGATGTCATATCGTATAGCCACTTTTACATTTATTTTCGTCTACTTTACTTATGGCAATTCCGTAAACATTTATTTTTATAGTTAAAAGCGGCTACGCCGCTCTATTGTTCGACTTGAAGCCGGATATGGCGCTCTATATCTCTTTCTAACTTATCGGAATGACGCGCCGTCTGTGTTTCATTAAAATAGTCGCAAACCTCGATGAACGTTCGTCTGGCGTTGCATAGGCGGGTTTGCGGGATTTTCGCGAGTATTCTGTAATCTGTAAAGGCCATTCGCGATAGAGTAGTGCCTTGGTTGAGATATTCGCGTACATATATAGTGCTGTTTTAATGTGATTGTCATACAATATATAATATCGGCGAGCGATGGAAAATATTCCAAAACGTAGGCACTACCGATCGGTAAGTGAAAAAAAAATTATAGATTTTTGCGTAATGGAGAATTGATATTTCAAAGTAAGAAGACCTAAGAAGGCGGAATTATTGCAAGTTGCTAAGGTACATGTCCATAAATATAAGAAACTGGCAGTGGATGAACTGGCATTAACGCATGGAGTCACATTGCTGAGATTACCTCCTTATCACTGCGAATTGAACCGCATTGAATTGATCTAGGCGCAAGTAAAAGGGGAAGTGGCGAGAGTGAATCGACCTTTTAAATTAGCTGGCGTAGAAAGACTACGAGGAGCAATGGAAAATGTCACCGCAGAAAATTGGCAGAAATGTATTAATCACGTGATGAAAGAGGAATAGATAATGGGACATGTGGGATGTGGATTTGTTTTATCGAGCTATAGAACCTATTGTGATTAATATTGGAAATGGTGATAGCGACAGTGAAGATGAATTTGAAAGTGACTGAAAATAGTGATATTAGTCATTATAATATTATCAAATAGTGACATAAAAAATTGTGGTATCAATTACGCGTTTTTAAGATAAGTAAGTAAGGTATTAAGGTATTTTAATTTTATTGTTATTATTCTTAGTTGAGAATTTTTTGCTCTATTTTGGAATATATATTTATTTTATATTTTTTCGTTTTCAAGTTAATTTTTCACGGCTACTTAGCTGTTTTGTACATATTTATTTTTTCCGTGTGGGAAATATGGCTACTGGCGAACCACCCACTAAAAAATGGTAACGCGTAGAAAGCAATACTTGGAAAGCAATGAATGGTGTGGAAACTTACATTCAATATCAGCTGTGGTGTTGAAAATATGCATATAAAAACCTTCTACTTTCAACCCCCTAAAAAAATGCCTACGCCCATGAGAAAGATTGTGTAGGTCAGGGTTGCCGGTCGTTGAACTACACATACTTATTAGAAATACTGTAGACCAATAGAGATCTTTCCGAGGTCATATTTATGAGGATATTTTCATATTTTGTTTTGTAGTTTAGCATAAACTTTATCTTTTACATATCCCCATGCACATTCAGAGTAGTCACTGGAAACAACGGAATAGTTGGTATTAGTAAAAGTAGATTTTGAGTATTTCTACCCAAAAATATCGCGAAAGCATATATCTAGGATTCATAGTGAACGGCAGGCCCGAGTAGTAGAGAGGCTATTTTTCAGTCAAGGTTACGCGGACCCAGATTTGGCTGCGTTCGAGTATTCGGAGCGTCTTAGGCTGAACCATTGCTCTAATGGCGATTATTTAAAAAGCATCATTCTAACAAATATAAGATGTGGGCAAAATGCTTTTGGGATTGGTCTAACCCGGAATGTCAGCAACCGTTTATTAACTCACCCCTTTATTTTTAAAGACACATACTCACCCTGAAATAAATGTTTTCAAAAATCCACAGTAACTTTCCTTCTGAGAGTGAAAACGAAACGAAGTTCAAACGATTACTCTATGGATAATTCGATTTTGCAAAGTTTGTGGGGCTGCGAGAAGGTGGTCAAACCAAACTAATCGGTGTCGGTGGTCTAACGATGGTCAAACAAATTTGCCACTTCCCCTCCCCGCCCGTCACTTTTCGGGACCAAATTCACGGATCTGAAAAAGGGAATTGCTTTTCTTTTGAAAAATTTCCATAGGTAGCAACTAGTAACTGAAAGATCATTGCAGTATGTAAAACAAAATTGCACGAGACCTTGCAGGCAGCGACTTGCTGTGTCTTGCTGCATGAGTATACAACGGCTTTGGATTGCTTTGGATTGGAGGATTGATCATCGCCAATCGGTGTGGCGCAAGCAACAGAGGTTTCGCCAATCGGTGTTGCGCAAGCAATAGAGGTTTCGCCATTCGAAAATCTCTGTAAATGAAACTACAAAAGTTTATGGTAATTTACACCATTTATTTCTTATTTATGAGGTCTGAAAATTATTTTTAAGGGTGGTCTTAAAAGGTTTGTCAGTGTTACTTATAACACTTAAACACGGTTTAAAAGTGTTCTCCACATTTGAACTTACCTGAAAATGAGGTAGGTAATTTTATAGTGGTTTCTACCCTCGTCCGTCTGCCAATAGTCAGAATTACCGAACCTAGGCTTCCGCACAATAAATGCATAAAAATATCGAGTATAATAATTATTGTATAGCTACTCTCCAGAGGTACATGGTTACTTCCTCACAGTTACATCACAAACATTGTTACTTCTAACAGGACGGTGCTACCACTCATACTGCAATAATTACAATGAAATTTCTGCATGAGATTTATGACAATATGGTAATAAGCCAGGGAAGGCGGCCTGCACGTTCTCCTGTTACCTCTTCTACTATTTGTTTGGACATCTGAATGTCTCTAAAGACCAACTACAATATGTATTTGGTTTGAAAACGTGAAGAGTATGGGTTTGGAAAGGCCCGGAAAAGGCCAGCATTATCAGCATTTGTTGGGCATGGGCACTGAGAGACTCTGATATTCCTATATCAACTTATATTTCACTGATATTCCTACATCAACTTATATTTCAAGATACGATGTCACTCTAGTGGCAGTATTTCAATTAGTTATTTAACTATATAAGATTGAAGATTAGACGCACGTCTGAATGGGTCTCATAAATTAGTTTATTGCTTCTATTGAATGGATAGAGTTTGAGGTTCCCAACTTCTAGAAAAAGGTTTCGTTATACAAGGTGAAGCATTTTCAGAAACTAGTTATAACTTGGTACCAGTTAAGTAAGTTTGACTTAGCAAAATAATGTTTGCTCAATAAAATTTGTTTTATTTGAATTCATTAATTACTTTTCAAAAATGCCCCATCCTTTATGAGATTCTCGATATTTTAGTAATTAAGCTGTGATGCAGGAATTAAGGAATTCCGTATTACTCTAATACTGAATTCCTTAATTTGCTCTATCTTTATATATTTTTTAAAGTATACGACATTTTTGCTAAGTTCGGCAATCCAAAAACTGTAGTACCATTTATAGGTAATATAAATTGTGTCATTTTTGCTACGACCAAGGATATTTCAACGGGCAATATAATTAATATAATTATACCCGGTCATGTAAATAACTAAACCTTATAGTTTCAAGCGTAAACACCATTCGAAAAAATTGTAAAAGAAATAACGTTTTTTTAGAGTAGCGAGCCCTGAATCCAGCATCGGTAACCTGTCTAAATAACTGGATCATGTTTATTCCTTGATCTAAACCTCGGAACAAGTGCTAGCCGTTAAGTGAAGGCCGTTACATAAAATCATCAAGGATTGTTTATGTATCCCACGAAATCGACACAAAAAATATATTCCTTTGTGTGTTTGCACCGGATTCACTATCTGAAAATTGGCGCAGTCCCAAGATTATATTATAAAAATGTCAGTGCTGACACTTGGGGCAGATAAGTGCGATTATTAGACTTAGTCCCCTTATTGTCGGATCAGATTTAACAAAAATATGACCCGCCTTTTCTGGCCATAATTAACACACAAATATGACTCACACTCATCTGTAGCATTTAATGGACAGTAAAGAAACCAATAAAACGGTGTTCGGCGTTTAGAACGCATTGATTTACTATTAACAGTTGCGCTTAAAGTTTTTTTGGCAAAACGCTTGGGGTATATTTAGAAGTTTTATCGCATGCAGAGCGCTAAAACTGTTTCCAATGCGCTCTCGGCGGTGATATATTCCCGGTTAATTACATACCTATATGTTGTATTTTTTAGCGGTTGTAAATAATTTCTGCCTGGATTCAAGCCGCACAACATTTACGAGTTGTATTGTAAACTTATAAAACTTTGACGATGAGCTGGATTCAGAATTCGACGGAATTAAACGGAATACATATACATTAAAATATTTTCTAAGTGTGAAGATAGATGACTCCAGTTGTTCATTGACTTCGTTGCATAGATAGGCGAGGCAATTTATTCCTGCAATATGGCGTAAGGCAAATGATCGTTTAATAAGCCTTCTTGTAGCTAACATTTCCTTGCCAAGTAAAAATGTCTTGATTAATAAACCAAATATCTAAACAGTAAACGAGGTATGCATGAAATTGAAGCATACGGACTTCATAATTAGAATTTATAAGTTTGTAGTAACAAATAAATACAGAATTGTGTGAAGAAAATCGTCAAATCCTAAAACACCATAGGTCATAGACAGAAATACATAATACCGGAAAGCCAAGAGCAAGAAATGAGTGACACCAATAAAGAAATCCGGCTATAAAGTTTTCCAGACGGAAAAGAGGCCATAGCAAATGAGCAAAACACACAGTGCACCATAAGATTATTAAACAAGTGATATATACATTATAAAATGTGCAACATTCTATAGGAAACTCTTCCCAGATTCGGGTATTTAATATAAAAAAATAGGTAAATTTTTTTTAACTTCAACCGTTTTATTCTAAATCATCAGTTGTAGTAAAAGTTACAAAGAATTAGGACGCAAACCTGGAGCTTCCCGAGATTCTGACGTTTAGTAGGAAATAAAAGAAGGGCACATGGGGCGCATAGAAACGATATTTAAATTGCGTCCCTCGTTTCTATTTCTTACCAAACGTCAGAATCTCAGGAATGTCCAGGTTTGTGTCGTAATTATTTTGTAGTTTTAGTACAACTGATGATTTGAAATAAAACCGTTTAAGTTACAAAAAATACCTATTTTGATTTTGTACTTTTTAGTTTTTTTTAGTTCCACGTCCACCTCCTGCCTCCATCATGAAACTCTCGTCACCAAGTATAATGTATCGGACTCATGAAAAGCAACACCAAATGAGCACAGTAACCTTAAACAACCCCAATTATAAAGTTTGAGACAAATCATTTCATAAATTCGATAGTCCGCCATTTTGATATTTTAAGATTGATTCAAAAATTGTATTGAGTGACCTTAAACACTGCAAAGTTTCAAGTTTAAGACAAATCGGTTCATAGTCCACAATTTTGATTTTATTAAGTTTGTTTTATGTTTATGTTTATTAAGTTTCTCTGTTTCATGTTATCATGACACTCCCCCACATCCTCGCGTTCCATCTCCTCTCAAACGTTATCTCCTCGCCCAAGCGGTTCACAATGTTTGGATGTTCCCGAAGTTGCAGTAGCCTCAAAATCTAAAGGCACAGACATTATTCTTCAGGCAAATTACTAGACTCTATATCACACCACCACCAAGTTCTCAAGTGCTATGGTAAAAGCGTGGACAAGAGTTGGCAATTATTTTAAATACACCTGACCGTATTAAGGATCAATGGCATAAAAAGTATACAAAAAGCGTTCAGGTTCACTCCCAGGAAAAAGAAAAAGCTTGCTCAGAAAAAAACATCTATTCAGAAGAAAAAAGCGTCTATTCAGAATAAAAACACAATTCAGAAAAATAGAAGGAAGTGTCTTCGGAAAGTGAGAGCGAACGTCCAGATCAACAGGAAAGTGGTGACTCCGCGGAGGAATTTAGTGAAAATGATTGTGTAGGTGCTGTGAAAATTACTACTGAACTGCTAGATCTAATGAATGGATAGGTACAATGTAAGAATTGTAGGGGTTGGTTATACGAGAGGTGCTTCAACTTTCCAAATTTGTGTTCCAAAATTCCAAAAAATAATAAAAAAACAAAAAATAATATAATTTATCAAAATATATGAAAAAAGAATGTATATGTAATAAGAATGAAATGTTTAAGTTAATTTGTACTTATCTACTGTAGGCGGTCGAACTGACCCGTGCCAGGTGGTCGAACTCACCCCGATTGTAAGGGTGAAACCAGCCATTGTTTAATTTTTGTATTACAATTATTTGTTTAACGTTATTTTTTTCCAATCAAACCAGTGTGTACGATCCCAGAGTGTTTATTTGGGTGTAATTTGTTTCCAATTTAAGTAACATGGGAAAATCGACGATTTTACTCAAACATGAATAGCTGGTAAAAATTTTTATTTAAAAAATCTAATAGCAGTATTTTATAGAGAATTAATTACAACAGACAAAAAAGGTCCTATATACTAAATTCGGGAATTCACTATTTTCAAAGCCATGCTCGTTTAAACATTCTCTTAAATATCGGATTTCATTCAATTAATTTTAAGGAAAGTTATATCTAAAATTTTTTGTACTGTCCGATTGATAATATTTGTAACTGATTTATGATGCTGATATTTAAATTTTGTGATTCGAGAAGTATAAAGTAGAAGGTGACTGATAAAAAAGGGGGAGAGTAGGGGACAAAAACTTCATTTAATTGTTATGATATTTATTTACTTCACCTGTAAATACATCGATTTTCTGTAATGTTTTGAAACTCTTCTGACTTTTCTAGTTTATCTTTTGTTCTTTCATTCGCTTATCTTGAAATTCTCTGAATTTATACTCGAGATAACATTTCGGAGAATTAAAATAATTAAAGATTAAAAACTGTATTGAATCAGATTTAACAGTTGAAAAACAAAAATAATTTATTATGAATAAAAAATTGATTAATTATAACTATTTATCATTCATTTAATAATAATTAAGCGCTAATCGAAGATTTTAATAATTGTTTAACAAAAAATGAAGAACAAACTCCATATTTGTTACAAGTAGTGAAAGACCATCGCCAAAAACATAAAAAATAAATGAAAAAATAAATAAATAAAATTTAAAAAAATATATTTATAAAAACTATTGAAAATTTGTTTAAATTCAAAAAGTTCACTAAAAAAACATATTTTATTTCACATAGAAATAATTGTTACTTTAATGCAAGATAGATTTTTTTCCAACGAAAATTAAAAAATGCTGCAATTTGTTTATGTTGGCTCAAAATTTTTGGAAGCCGTTGTTTTACCCCACTACGCTACGGAAAAATGAAGAAATTCATCTTGCCTCAATAATTTGTAATACCCTCCTGTCTTCCAGCATGAAACATTTTTTTATAGTGTACTTATACGTTTTAAAATAGATATAACTTTCCTTAAAATTAATTGAATGAAATCCGATTTTTAAGAGAATGTTTAAACGAGCATATCATTGAAAATAATGAATTCACGGATTTAGCACCAAGGACCTTTCTTGTAGGAAATTTAATTATCTATAAAATGCTGCCCTCAGAAATTAATATTAAAAAATTTTTTTACTAGCTATTCATGTTTGAGTAAAAACGTCGTCCCATGTTAATTAAATGGGAAACAAACTCGGTTTGCGCCGTTCACAGGTTTGATCTAGGAAGCTGAAATTTTGGGAGAACATTTTTTAGATCCAACGAACTGAATTTTGGACCAGTGGATTAATTTCTTAAGTGTAGAGTGTAATATTTCTTCATCGGACAGATTAATCTAGTTCTTGAATCGTTAGCAGTTACATTACGACTAATTGGTATGATTATGTTAGTAGATCGATAATTTGTACGTTCGAGGATCTTAATTGACCTTAATAAAACAGAAATTTCAGTATTTTGCTACATATTATCCATTCATGTTGATAAATAACGTACAATTTATATCAAATGAAATACATAATTATTAATACTAAATAGTCAAATTATATTAATACTAAAATAATCGTTCCATGCAAGTAAACTATCAATTAGTTACAGTCAACATCAGTTTTGACACAAATAACTTGTTAAATTTATTGAGAGGTACTATGAGATATAATCAATAGCTAGTGATCAGGTTTATAACATTTAATTTAATGCAAGCAGGATGTAATACCGCTATTTTTCTTTTAGAACAAAATAGGAATTAAAAACTAGGAGGTTTGAGCGATGGTTTCGTATTCCGAGAATCGTGACACAGAAAATACCATACCAGTCTGAAATGCCTACATTCTAAACTAGTCCTGAGCAACTAGATTAGATTTTCATTCATTTGGAATTTGCTTGCTCAGTATTGCAACAAAAAATGTCAATTATCGCTATTGCTATATTAATTAATGTGCACTAAATGCCGATAAATTCATAAAAATGCCAAAAATTACCTGAAATTACTTTCCAATTAAATACATTTCAGGTTCTCAGTGAATTTGCGTTATATATATAGTGGAATTTGGTAAGACAAGTCGAGACTTTATTATCAGAAAAGTATCCTAGAAAACCTTTAAAAATTATCTGTCCTAAATATTTATTTATGAATGTACAGATAACAGACTAAATATCACCAGACGATGGTCAGCAGTCAGCACTGTCAGCAGTGTCGAGAGTTAAAGAAGCAGTCTCTGTCGAGTTCATATTGACCCGCGTGAGTCATCCAGCACCTGCATCGGCTTCTCACAACTCGCCCATTACAATCTCTCAAGTGGACTCACCTACTGATTTACAAACAAGGAACAACGACTGCTGCGGTATCTGGTATGATTCAAGACTTAATATGCATTAAAATGAAGGTGAAATTTAACATGTAATATGTAATATTTTATTACGACATATCTATAACACCCACGCAGTCGGATATTACAAAATTTTTATCTCCCGAAAATATACATATATTTATACAAGGTGTTCCTATGTAACTGACAAAAATATCAGGGGTGGCTTTGTAATGTCAAGCACAAAAGTATTGGCATGTCCTAAACGCCATACGTACACCACGTGGGTATTTAAGAAAAAACAAATAAATATTTAGAAAAAACTGAGTTATGACAGACAGCCTTCACAAATTTTTGGGGTTTTAATATTTATTAAAATGTTTTTTTAGGAAAAACGCAGAACGTATTGTTTAATATTGTTTACGAAAGCGAATGTAAAACACTCGAAGTCGGAGCAGGCTTCAGTGCTTAGCGTTTAGTTTCCCAAAAGTTTCTGTGTCCAGGGTTCCGGAGTTTTAAAGAAGCTCAATAGGAGCTGTTGACAAAGACAATTGAATATAATAAATTCAACGGAGGTCATTTCGAAAGCACCACTCTTTTAGTTAAACAGATTGCAACTCATTTTATTCATATGATTTTACTACATTTATCGTGCTACGTTACAAAAAAAAAATCGTAACTTGGAAACGAATATATAGATGGACCCTCGTGAAAACTGTTTTTTGAAGACAAAAGCAGAGGAATCAAATGAAGTGAATGTATTTCAATTATATTTTTTAGTTGAAGGGGTGTGGGTACTACCGGTTATAAACTGAGGAACATGTGTTATTTTGGGGTATATTTCTAAAAACAAGCTCGCTAGTTAATTTATTTTGCCTGAAATGGATTCGGCGAATCAATTCAGGTCCGTAGAGCTATTTTAGTTTACGAAGCCAATGAGTTTTCGAGAAAATCTATGAGGCAAAAAGAAAATTCAAAACTTTCTAGTACTAAATAAACGTTTTTCGAATATGAATTTGTTTTAACTTGAATTGTATTATGACGTTTAACCTTTCGATAATATACCGGTATCTGATATTAGCAAAATGTTCAATATTAGGCCACTTTACTCAAAGTACATAGGTACATATCTTGTGAGCTGAGGCGCCTACTGACTTACGACGACATTCGTCATGTACCACCAAAATCTGAGACATCTCCACGATAATTCGAAATAAAATACATACCACCTCGAAAATTTACGTCAAATAACAAGTGTACGAATCAACAAAGAACTATTACTAATAACAGCAGTACAGAACAACCAATTTGCAGTGGAATGTACATTTAAATCAGTTTTCGATGGTAATTCGTAATTCTACTTCAGTTAGCGAATTAGTGGGCTGCTGAGTCAGTCCAAAGGGCATAACTTGGAATTAGTATAGCCATAGATCACGGCCAGGTACGGTAAACGATGTGATCTGTCTATATTTGAGTATTGACGGGCCAAGCCAGTATGGCGGCTTCTACTACTACTATTAATATTGCAACTACTATTGCTACAGAAGAACCAAATAGACTGCCATTCCAGTCATACATGAGGCAGCCCAAACGGCGCGCGTAATAATGATGCAATCGCCATGATAGTCTAGGCAACAAGTGCCATTTTGATGAATTTTACTTAGCCCTAAAATTATGATTTATGTATCATTCGATTCGAAATGATATCTAGAGACTTATTAAATATTTTTAAACTTATTAAAAATTTGAAGTAGGGCCGGTAAAAATTACAAAAATTATAAATAATTCAGTTAATAAAAATGGGGGTTCTCGTTTTTTGCAAATATCTCAAAAACTATTGCAGATATCGGAATTTAAAAAAAGATCCTTAAGGAGCAGGAAATTTCCTGGAATTTTGAACACTTTAACAAGAAATCGGAAACTCAAAATTATATACCTATATAAATCTCCACTTAATATGTAATTTTATTGTTTAAATGAATTCGCCGGCCACCGATGGCTGCATCTCTACAATCAAATAGCAAAGACATGGTGAACAACAAAGAGCAGTTACCGAGGCAATTTCGGAATGCTAATTGGAATGCGAAAAAGGAGAAGCTAACGCGGGCTGAAGTTTGAATTTTGCAAAGGCAGAGGCAAAAATAAAAGTAAACTTTAATCTGAAATCCATTGTAAGACGAACAGTGATAAACTGCGGGTG
>CAXKVY010006152.1:0-24591 GCA_964058915.1 Tetropium fuscum | reverse complement strand
CATAATTAAGTTATACTACTAAATGCAATACAATCCAACTTTTCTGTGATTCCATTAGCGGAGCGCGGCGTAGCAGCTAACGGGTAAGCTGCTACGCCGCCACACATATTACATATCACTTTTACTCAGTTGGGCTTCGACATTATTTATTTATGCTTAACAGCAAAAGTGTTTAAAAGAAAATTAAGTATTTATAGGTATAATTTATACGTAGGATGCGACACAAATTTTTATCGTATTCCATCTAAGAAAATACATAAAATAGTAATATTGACCTTTATACAAATGAAGTGTAATAAAGCAATTTGAATTGAACAAACTATTTAATTTCTAATTATATTCAGGATTTCTAGAATGACGTGATGTGCTACCCAACATATTTTTTATTATTATGTATTATATTATATTATATTATATTATATAAGGTTGTAGAGTATTTCAAGAACCTTGATTACGCATTGTCACTTCGACGCACCGTTTTTGACATATAAGCGAAAAACTCAAATGTGGACCCACTTTGTACCCCCCCCCCCCTTCGGCTCGCATCCTAGATGTCAGGACTTTTAGTATGTTCACCTCGAACAAGTTTCTGGGGAATTCGCTTAGGTCCCTGCTCACGCACTCTACACCTCTTTTATTGGCTGGAGTATTTAGACAGATTAGTACTAGTATCGTATATACTCGTATCTGTAAAGAATATTTTATGGTAGGAAAATTTGTAAATGCCCATCTTATGTCGCAAGTTTTTATATTTCCTATGATTTGTTCTCTTATGTGAAATGTTTCTTGTACATCCGTTGCGTGTCTGATTGCAACCTTATATTATTATTATTATTATTATTATTATTATTATATGATATAATATATGTAATGTGGATGTCAAGGTCGGTTGGTGGAAATTAACTACTAGAACACTATAATATTACCATTGCTCACCTAATTGCAAATTTTTAGGTTCAACTTGGAACAATCGACCTTCATTGTTAGTGTAATATATTGTACCTCGCAACGTTTCTTTATTTCCATACATTTACTTACCTTTCGACAAAGATTTCCCACGAAAAGATTAATTATCATTGATGTTTGAAAACCTGCACCTTATAATTTTATGTTCATGATGATTGCACAATTAGAAATATTCTCCAAAAAAAAATCTCAACAGTACTTTCTTCGCGCTACTGCATGTAAATAAGACAGCTCGACGAAAAGATCGTGCTGTGTATGCTCATATGAGCTACACATTACACAAGAGGCGTAATGTGTACATTTTTGTCGGCATGTCTGTTATTAAATGTTTCAGCTGTTAGCGATGCGTTTTATAATTAATTGTCACCCACGATTAACAAATTAAATTTTTTTCTTCTAAACTGTAGGCCGCCGGTTTTTCTACTTATTTATAATATTCAAAGATCTTACGTTCCATGACAGATATATATTTTACTGTTATTGCAATTTTGATAAGAAATGCATTAGTATCAATGTGCATTTGTACATGGATCACTGCAAAGAGTGTAAACCAATAGAAGTAACATATTTCCATACATACAATGAAGGAAGAAAACTCAACTCAAAATATATAACTTATTATTATACAAATTCTATAAAATAAACATAAATACACCATGCGAGGCCGTGGTGGTTGAGATCCCACTTCTGATAAACAAACAACGACAAATGGGCGAAAATCTATTTTAAAAATGTGCTATATAAAGTGTAACTGATGAATTTGCAGAAAACAGCTTCTTAAAGGGCAAATACATCTACCTGAATTGAATTATACCCACAAATACTGAACGATCGGAACTCGGAACAATGTATATAATTTGAAGGTACAACGAATGTATCGTTTCAAAGAGTGCAGGGTAAAGAATTTCTAGATTAATACTTTGGAATTACATCTTGATGAAGATTAGAGCCATGAGTAGCTTTTTCTAAGCTATTAAAATTTACAAGCGAAGAATGCCTGTAATTGTGAAAGGTTCCTCATCAAATGTCCCGTACTAACATTTAATTAACAGTCTTATTTTACCTGTAAACTATGCACTTTATTATCACTTAACACAGAGAAATATGTAGCTCCAGTACATTGTTACATCTAATAGAGTTCCATGTACCAAGATATTGCATATTCTAGAGCACTATCCGAATAGCTGCATTATTGAAAAAGATCCTTTCTTAGGTATTAAAATATTTTATTGTTGCCTGAAAGTGTACGCCGTTTATAACGCGGAATATTTACATTCCAGATTGTCACGGGCTCTATTCAAAACGTTTGTGCTTAAAGTATTATATCACACGTTTTACATCACTTTGTCGTTTCAATTTTATTACCATTGCGACCGAGACTGACATATACAAGATATTTTCCTATTTTATGACGGAATAAAATTAGAATGAACGTTTATTCTCGCAAAGGACATATTCGTTCGTATATATACGTAAATACTGGAGCTAATAGTTTAATGTTTTTTTTGTCATGAGAATTCTCTTTGTGTGTGTGTAAGAAATGGGAGTTTATAGGGATATGGAAGGAACACAATTTTTACTTTGGAACTTTGAACTATTTAGGAGGTAAACATACTAATGAAACTATGCATCCTAGCGATAAGGCCAACTATACAAAATTAAAGCTGACAAAATGTACCACGAGTTTGGCTTTATTAATTTTTTCGGTATCTCGCCCTTGATCAAAATACGCTAATTTTAAAGAAAAGTATTTTCATCTCGTTTTTTTTGCCTTATTTGACTTATCTTATTCATCGTCCCTTCATCCTGTGATAAATTTAGAGCTGGGTGCAGGGGGTACGTAGGAAGTCCTTTTTTTCGGTTCTTCGCTTACCTACTTACTTATATATCCGAAACCATGTGTTCTACCGATAAGGTCTTTATATATAAATATAAAGCTGATAATAATACTATTAATTTTTTCGCAATCTCGAATAGTTTCCGATATATGCGGGCTCAAAATTCTGAAAAAAAAAATTGCTTGCCCTTTTGCCCTATTTGACTAGCTAAGTCGAGGGCACCTGGTTCTATGAGAAACTAATGAGAGACATATTGTGTAGACCATGAAATTTCCTACAAGAATATATGATATTTTAGTATTTTATCTTCAACTGTTAAAAAGTTAGAGCATATTTAAACTTATGTGCAATGTGCATATAATTCTGAGATTTTGCAGAAAAAATAGCGTTCGTATTATAGTATTATATTTTATGGATTTATCGTAGGATGAAGGGTCCTTGAGTTAGCTAGACAAATTTATTATAATGGCTATTTCATTGCACGTTTTGTCAGCTTCAATTTTTGTATAGAAAGGCCTTATCACTAGGATGCATAGTTTCCGAGATATAAGCGAAAAAACAAAATAAGTTCCTCCTACGTACCACCCTGCACCCACTCTAAATATATCGCAGGATGAAGGGCCGATGAGTTCAAAAACTTTTTTTTTTCCAAATAGTTAATTTTGAATATATCGGAACCTGTGCGAGATGGCGCAAAAAAAATGAAGTGAAACTGGAACATTTTGTCAGTTTTAATTTTGTATAGAATATTCTTTCGCCAGGATGCATAGGACGAGATAAAAGAGAAGGAAGAGGTATTTCAGGGGAAATACAACAAGAACCTGGAGGGTGGAAAAAGGACGAGAACTTGTAGGAGGTAACGGAGAAAGAGAACTTAGAGATGACAGAGGACGAAGAAGTGGAAGAGGGAACAAAAACGAGAATCATGGATTAGGCCTAGTGGGGAAACCACTGGGTTTTTGGTTTTTTTTGGGGTTTTTTAAATCGATATTAATTTTGTATATTCTTTAAGTCATCAGGTAGAATATTGTGCATTTTTATAGAAATATAGGAGAACGCTCTTTGTGATATAGTTTTTCTTACTATTGGTAAGGCTGTATGCATTTTTGTTTGCTGTTGTGCGGATGTTGAAAATATTCTTTATTAGGGGCAAATTTCAATTTAAAAGTTACCCAAAAGAAAAATAACTGTCGTAAGTCCATAACTTGGCATATTTTCTGCAAAGTCTCTAGTGGATTTAAATGTATTCGAAGAGCCCCTCCCCAAACGATGATTCCGTATCGTAGGTGAATTTCAACTAGAGTAAGAGTTTTCATGGTTACTTGTGTTATATTACGTATATGTCTCTGATTGCTTATTGTATTCTCTAGTTTTATCACTTGACTTCTACTTTGCAGGTAACTTTGAGGTAAGCGTAGGCAGTTTCTCCTTATAGTCCTTATACCCATTTCTTCGTGCGTTTCTAAAAGTAGTGTATGATTAACTGTATCGAAAGCTTTTGCCGATAATAGGCATAGGGTTTCCTCTTTCTAGTGCAGGACGGACCTTCTCGGTTAAGGCCAGAATAGCATCTTCTGTTGAGATTTTTTCTTTAAAGCCAAACCGCCTTGGCGAGACCAAATCAAACCTGTCAATAAACGAGTTCGTCCTGTTCTTTATGTTTTTCAAGGACCTACGACGACAAGTCAGTTACGAATGAGATTGGACAATAGTTGGTGACGAGAGTTTTATCTCCTTTTTTAAAAATAGGTACCTACTACTATTTTTTTTTTTGAATACTTCCGGCCATATTGCAGTTTGGAAGCATTTATTTATGATAAATCTTAATGGCTCGGCGGTATAATTAGATATTGACTTAATTGTTTCGGCTCGTATTCCATCTGTGCCTGTAGATTTTTTATTCTTCAAACTAGAACTCACGTCCATAATTTCGTTCCCCTCTTTTAATAATTTCTTTGACGTCTACCGAAGATAACACCATAGAGTTAAGAAGGCGATTTGTACAGATCTTGTAATTCGGGTCTTGGTTTATTTTTTCCGCAAGAGTTCTCCCCATTTGAATAAATCGTTTATTATATTCATTAGCTACGTTTATTCTTTTTGATATTATTTCATTATTTTATTGATATTATTTTAGAATCAATGCATTTATCTTAATTTTTCGCGCTACTTAGTTCTTGCACAACGTCCCATAAGTGTTTGGAGTATTTAGAATTTGCATTAATTTTTTGCTTGTAATAATTAGCTTTAGCTTTATTTATTAAGTTAGTTACTGTTTCTATACGCTTGTATGCAGTTTTAAAATTTCAATGTTGGGATATTTTTTCTAAGCTATTTCTAAATTATTTTTTTAAGCTTTCTAAACATAAAATTTTTTTGGTTTATAAATGTTAATGGATGTGATGCACCGCTACCCTATATTTCTTTCTGGCGTATAGTATGAAAACAGTTATTTTCATGTAACATTTTTTTATTCTTTATTTTCTATTATAACCCAAAAAATCGTAGGTCATGCAAGAAGCCAAATTGGCGAAAATCCGATTTCTGTGACATTTGACCTTGAATAACTTGAAATGCGAGCATGAGAACGGTGGGAATTTTTGACACATTATTAGTAATATAAAAATAAAAGTGCAAGAAAAATTTCTGATCATATGATTTTTTTTACTAGATAAATCCTTATATGACTGGATTAGTAGCGCAGAATACAAATATATTACAATAGAACGTGAATTGGTGTATATCATTTAAGCAGTAAAGCATTTCCGTCTATATTTTTGAACGGTAGTCTAAATTAATTAATGAATTAATTAGGAATTCTTACGCTATACTTTCATTATTATACAATAAGGTATCTATCTAATTACCTTATTCAACATTTATATGAATACATATTCTTAACATGCTACTATAAAATTATTACACGTAGGTTGACTTAAATACTACTATTATTATTGAATCTATTAAATAAACTAGGTACTTTCCCAGAAAAAATCCATCTGCCGCGGCATAAATGGTAACGGATTATAAAAACCATGTTTGTCGTATATTATCCGGTTGCCGTATTATGATTAAATTTTGCTTAATTTATATATATCTAGCTTAATTAATTATAAACAGTATTTGTTTTCCGCGCATATTCATATGGATACACTTGTACCTAGAGTACAAGTGTATCGTATATAAAAGTACTTGTTCTTCCAACTTTGAATTTAAAATATCATACATTTATTTTCTTTCTTGCAAAATTTGATGGTATTACATGATATCTCGCATCTTTACATATAACTTGTAAGTAACATTTAAACACCAATGGATAATCGTTTAAAGATTAGCCTTTGCGGTAAACTTTCCAAAAACGAGTCCATATGGGGTGCAACGCGTTCATGTGTGGATAGTATTATTAAATGTAAAGCAGCAGTAAGGGGACCAAGAACTCCATTTATTTGATACAACGGATCTTTATATAAACTTCTAAAATTTTATGAGTATTTTAAATAGCACGTAAGATTCCATGCAGTTGAATTAAACCGAGTGTATATTATGGGTGAATAGTTTTTATATGTCGCCACTAACTGAGGTACCTCAAGAATGACAATGTATTCTAGTGCTCCATTACGTAATAGAAGCTTTTCCACAAATTACTTAAAAATTACAAATGATTAAGGGTATCTTTATATAATAATGTATATCATTGAAACCACTTATTGAATTCACATTCTAGTTTCAAAAGACCAGGATACGCCAGGACAAAAAGAAACATTTGTTGAAAGTCTGTTTCCGAGGGAGAGTATTTTTTATTCGACCAATTTTGAATATTATATGACTCAATCTCGTTCTTTATAATAAAACTTGGGTATAACATGTTTAATTTTTTAGTGTTGTTAATAAAGAAGGCACATGTAAATAGAATACACATTATACATCTCTAAATTATACTAGACCTACATATTCCATATCTCAATAATTATGCATATTGGCTGAGATATTAGCCAATATGCATAATATTATTATGGACTAAACTATTACGAGTCGCAAGTTAATTAAACATTTAAGATAACTATTATTAGAAGAGCTTACCAAATATAGCCCCCTTTAAGCACAGTAGCAAACTTACCTAAAAAAAAAACAGTATTAGATAACATATTTATTTTATACGAACGCGACAAACATTTATTTTTTAGTTTTTTTAGAAATAATGATATATATATATATATATATATATATATATATATATATATATATATATATATATATATATATATATATATATATATATATATATATATATATATATATATATATATATATATATATATATATATATATATATATATATATATATATATATATATATATATATATATATATATATATATGTATATATATATATATATATATATATTAGCTTTGATTTAATAAATATATCCAGGGTGAAAATTGGATTTTTTTTGAATTTTCGAAGAAACAATTAATACATACAACCAACAAATGATTTTAGTTTTGACTAAGCAAGCAATTTCTGTATCACTCCCTCTTTGAATGCTTCAGAACTCTATTGTATATGTAATTCAATATTTTCCCGCATATAGTTGGAAAAAGTAGTTGTTTTTCAATAGGTTCAACAAGATTTTATGCATTTTAAAGTTTAACATCTTCTGGATAACTGTATGCCTAATGCTTTTATATATAATATGTTCAAATAGAACAAATATAAATAGTAGACTAGGTTTGTGTATTCTAAGAATTTGAGTTCCGTCAAAAACTAATGTCATAAAACATCACTGCAAGTGTTGGAGTATTAATATTTTAAATTCAAGTATAAATGATCAATGAAATAAATCGTATACTGCTCTGAAGATCCTCAATAAAGGTGAAAGAACTTGTACAACTTCTAAGTGGTTCGTTTCCGTGTGTATAGTGGTTCGTTTCCGTATGTATGTCCAGATATAGCACTGGTAAGTGTGTCTTCCTCCTTATTCGTCTATTTGCTTATTTCTCTATGTAATGCTTCTGAATGCTTCAGAACTCTATTGTATATATAATTCAATATTTTCCCGCATATAGTTGGAAAAAGTAGTTGTTTTTCAATAGGTTCAACAAGATTTTATGCATTTTAAAGTTTAACATCTTCTGGATAACTATATGCCTAATGCTTTTATATATAATATGTTCAAATAGAACAAATATAAATAGTAGACTAGGTTTGTGTATTCTAAGAATGAGTTCCGTCAAAAACTAATGTCATAAAACGTCACTGCAAGTGTTGGTGTATTGGTAATTTAAATTCAAGTATGAATGATCAATGAAATAAATCGTATACTGCTCTGAAGATCCTCAAGAAAGGTGAAAAACTTGTACAACTTCTAAGTGGTTCGTTTTCGTATGTATAGTGGTTCATTTCCGTATGTGTGTCCAGACATAGCACTGGTAAGTGTGTTTTCTTTCTTATTCGTCTATTTGCTTATTTCTATGTAATGAAATGCTACAAACCCAAGATTACTTTTCACAAAATAAATATGAATAGCAAAGAATTTCAAAGCTAATAAATATATCCAGGGTGAAAATTGGATTTTTTTCGAGAATTTTCGAAAAAACAATTAATACATACAACCAACAAATGATTTTAGTTTTGACTAAGCAAGCAATTTCTGTATCACTCCCTCTTTGAATGCAAGATTACTTTTCACAAATATATATATATATATATATATATATATATATATATATATATATATATATATATATATATATATATATATATATATATATATATATATATATATATATTTATATATATATATATATATATATATATATATATATATATATATATATATATATATATATATATATATATATATATATATATATATATATATATATATATATATATATACATATATATATATATATATATATATATATATATATATATATATATATATATATATATATATATATATATATATATATATATATATATATATATATATATATATATATATATATATATATATATATATATATATATATATATATATATATATATATATATATATATATATATATATATATATATATATATATATATATATATAATTTTGCTGATAATATATGATACCAAAGTGTTTATTGTTGTGTACTGTTAAAATATCGTGAGATAACCTACTTTGAATTTGAAAATATAAAAACTTGTTATGATCAAATAATAATTACTTTACAATTAAAGGAGGCACACGCTCAAGAGCAAAGCAGCAACCTGCCTAATAGCACAGATTTTAAATAAATAATGTTAAAAAATAAAAGTCATTTTAACTTCGTTACATGTCAGTAGACATTTTACGAGGGTGGACGTTTTTTGTTCGAGGGTGGTTTTGCTTTGCCGCACTACGGAATTGATTTCACAGCGGTTCATGTAAAACACTTTTAATATTTCACAAATTGGGGATTCCGTCCATTTTTATCTATGTTTAACAGTTAAACACATATTTTCCTTTATCTTCATTACAATGATGCTACACACGTAACCCGGAATTATAAAAAATAAACGTACGAATGTATGACCAGTTATACTACGGACATATATATTATTACTTATTATATAACCGTGAGGATGGTTGAGCGGTATAGCTCGCTAGCTCTGCGGCTCTATCACCTATCAGCAGTTGGTTCAATTGCCCACTGGTACGAAACAAATGTTCAATAATTTATTCCTAATATATAAATAATGAGGTTTTCCAGATTTCCCTCATTCTCGCACTCAATGTTGGTTGAATTCAACAACCTAAGTCGATTCTGGGCGCACGTGCGGCCTAACAAATAGTTATATGCCACACCCTCTCCCACATAAGTCTCTAATATATAAACAGAGCCTACCTGGTATATTACCGATAAACAAATCTACGTCTGTTCTATTACATCATAGTGCAAAAATTACGTGTAAGAATCCGAAGTATAATTTTAGTAGAGCCAATTTTGATGTCCTGAACAAATAAATAATTAAATCTAATTCAGACAATGTAAAAGCAAATAATTTACTGAAGAACAAAAATTCATTTGAAAAAACTTTATATGGATATATCAAATTCCTTCTAAACACTGGCATGACTACTTCTTGATGGACGATGGACACAATATTTCAAATATTTAGCTAATATTACAGCTATAGAAAAACATTCTATCTAAACAGGTAATAAATTTGAAAATGTAAATACATTTTTTTTATTGTTAAACGGGAAACCTAAAAATGGAAGCGATTTTTATATATTTTTTTAATTGGAAATTAAAACTCGCGGCTGGGGTGTATATATTCTTGACGTTTCTGCACCTTTGGTGCAATTTTTAAGACTAATGATACATAGGAAAGAATCGACACTGGAGCCTCAATCTGCTGCTCCTCAGGTCCAGCCTGGAACCTCTTTAGAGGGAGCATCTAAAGAGTAGTAAGGATTAGGCAGATTGAGGATTGAAGCCATAGAGAGTAGTGAAACCGTTTGTCAGACTCGGTAAGTAGGCAGAATGAGGCCCAGCGCCGAATAACTGATTGAGACTGAAATTCCAGAATATCCGGTAAGGCTCCTTTTTCTTGAAAATAAATATATAAAATATATAAAATATATAAAATATATAAAATATATAAAATATATAAAATATATAAAATATATAAAATATATAAAATATATAAAATATATAAAATATATAAAATATATAAAATATATAAAATATATAAAATATATAAAATATATAAAATATATAAAATATATAAAATATATAAAATATATAAAATATATAAAATATATAAAATATATAAAATATATAAAATATATAAAATATATAAAATATATAAAATATATAAAATATATAAAATATATAAAATATATAAAATATATAAAATATATAAAATATATAAAATATATAAAATATATAAAATATATAAAATATATATATTAGACAAAATATATATATTTTGAAATAAAATATTATTATATAAGTATTATGGTAATTGTAATAAATTAGTTATTTATTTTCATTACTAGCTTCACGTTGTGCTAGATATTTGTATTTTATTATTATTAATATTATTATTTTTATATTTAAATTTGATTTGTACTTATTTAAAATTATTATAGATTTTTATTAATTTTTACTTGAAGGCCTAAGTTATATCTAGCCTCTCTTATATCTAGCCTATTTTATATATTCTTGTTTAATAAAATATAATACTCTTTTGAAAAAGGCACAAAAAAGGGACCGAAACGTTAAGTATAAAATAACAAAAATTGTTTCCTTGTATACAATAATTATGTCATTGTTTAAATGTGTACGTACCTATTTAAACAATTACTACATAAGAATCCCTTGCAGTTTGACATGGGCGAAGAAAGTCAAAGACACAAAAAGACAAAGAATGATAATTAAAGGCGTAGAATATACTGACGAATGTAAGTTAGAATTCCTTTTAGAAAATATAGGTAGTCAAATTTAATTTTTTTATGAGGAAAATAAGTAAAAAGTGGTAATAGAAGTATTCAATTATTACGTTTACGTGAGAAGTAAACTTAAATTTGTTGTATAGCTTACTCTACTTTACTTTATTTTGCAATATTATTATTTTCAACATATCAAAACCTCAGCTTGAAACAAACTTAATGTGCAGTGTATAATATGATTATGAATATGACCACCGCATTGTTGACTGCATCCTGAAATCTATTTAACAACTTTACATTTCCGTGGAGGCAGTGGAAACATTTAATTAAGCATTTAAATAATCATCTAATATTCAGAGGTTTTAATAAAGAAATTTATTTTGCATCATTCAAAACGTAGAACGTAGAAAGTAAACCTAATGAAATGAAGTCCTACGAAAACACCATTAAATGAAGGCAAATGTTTGCATGCCTTCTTTTTATTTTTATATTTGCATAATATGAATAAATGTTGAGCACGAAAGTATAGCTGTGGAAGCTAAGCAATTGCTACCTCCGCAGAACTACGATATTAGTTTATACCGCGTGTAAAACAGATGTGGGTGTAGTAAAGTGACATATGGAAAGGTGCAGCTGTTGATCCCAGTACTCGTTAAATGTATAGCGTACGCATCCATAATATATGTCTCTTTTTAAAGTTATCTCTTGATTTAATTTGTGTAAATTATAGAATATTATACTACACTCTCTTTCGGAAATAAATGAAAGTGACATAAAGCCGCTGTCTTTGTCTTGGCCAATGAAGCACTGCCTGAGTCAGTCTTATTTATTTCTGAAACTGAGTATAAACAGCTTTCAGATTGTATTACTAAATACAAAATCAGGCACGATCGAGCTTTTTTGTTTGTTTAGGTACATTTACATTGCCGAGACGCTAGGTTAGAGTAGAGTGAAATAGAGTAGAGTACTGGCAAGATTTGAGCCCGTGGCCCCACGACTGTGAATCCAGAACGTTACCACTGCATGATTATTTTACTTACAACTAGATTATATAAATGTATCATGGGCGCCCTCGTCCCTAGGTGCATCGGCGTAAGAAAATTGGGACCATTTCGTTAATTATTTACGCTTTGCATTTAAAAATAAATTTTTCATGGAAAAATGCATAAAAACGTGTCTTCCTAAAAATAAGAAATAACATTTTTTTATGTCTTCCTGAATCGAACTCAAAAAACCACATCTCTATCGGAAAAAATTCGGAAGTGAAATATTAATATCTCGCCTCGCCTAATAAAATAACTACTATCATCTGCATAGTATGAGATTGATTACCATACCAGTAGTGCTCTGTTGTTTTACAAATATTATTTGTATAAATAAAAAATAATATTGGTCCCAGTATCATCCTCTGAGGTACCCCCATGATAACAGTATGCAGCCATTATAGTTAACCGTAATAAACATCTATTGTAGCGACAGTTTGCAAAGTTTTGGACTGGTTTCAGTTGTCAGTCGCGTTGCCATCGAAATTGCGTTACGAGCGTAATTTGAAATGAATAGATGAGTGTCTCTTCTCTAGGCAGGACCCATCCGATCAGTCGCACACCACCATTTTGACGAGGTACAATAATTGAAATACGAACTCACGACGTTACTGAAATTTAATAAGCATTTCTCGATGTATCAGTGCATATCTGGTGATGCACGAATTTACTATAAATTCATGGGGCAATTATGGTAATTATTAGTAATTTGAACTGCTCACTTATTGCCCCGTCTCTGGGTTCACTCGCTTGCAATCTAATAGATCGATGTACAGAGCTATTTCAAACCAATGCATTTACACGATGGCGTGAAATTAATTCAAGAAAATTGTGGTCATAAATGCAAAATGTCAGCACTGTAAAGTTGGACTTTTTGGACAATACCTAGTTGGATTTAAATATATGAAGTAATATAAACAAAGATGTTTTTAATTTTTAAATGTTTTCGTCATTTCTTAAGAATAAGTATAGATTAGTCGACCGGTAGCAGCTGGATATAGACCGCTGGGAAAATGTAAATGATATCATTTTTGTTATCTCTTTAGTGAGTCGTCGACATTGTGACAATATTCTTGTAACAATCTAAAAATATTCTTGGTAAACCAACTGGTCTTCCTGGGTAGACCTGTCATGTACACATATCATTATTTCTCGTCACTGGCCGACCCTGCAAAAAAGTAATTGTGACAATACTAGTCCTCCTACCCTACCTATATAACTCCCTACCTACATGACACTATATAACTCCCTATATACCCTATATAAGTTAGGGGAGTTATATATACCCTATATAACTCCCTACCTACATGACACTTCTACATGCAAAGCACATCCTATGCCAACTGGGCTACTACCTATCGTAAACATCTGATGAACTAAATATTTGATTGTGTAAACACAATCCAACCTTTTTTCGCCGGTTGTCTAAGTGCAGCCGGTAATGTATCTATTATAAAAATTGCAGTATAAACGTAGATACTTATTCTCTATACGACCTTAATTTGAATGTTTTCGCTTTAAAAATGACGACGGCACATAATTTTAAAATTCAAAAATGTAAAAAAATAATGCGATATTTTTTTTTACATTTATTAAGAAATTTTCCATTTGAAATAAGAAAGTTAATAGTTAAAAATAGTTTTGAAATAAGAGAATTTCTGGTATTTCCGGAGGTGCCGCCAACTTATGTTTCTCTAAAAGATTTGTATTAAACAAAATAATATATATATATATATATATATATATATATATATATATATATATATATATATATATATATATATATATATATATATATATATATATATATATATATATATATATATATATTATATATATATATAAAATATATATATATTTTGTGAAAAGTAATCTTGGGTTTGTAGCATTTCATTACATAGAAATAAGCAAATAGACGAATAAGAAAGAAAACACACTTACCAGTGCTATATCTGGACACACATACGGAAATGAATCACTATGCACATGAAAACGAACCACTTAGAAGTTGTACAAGTTCTTTCACCTTTCTTGAGGATCTTCAGAGCAGTATACGATTTATTTCATTGATCATTCATACTTGAATTTAAATTACCAATACACCAACACTTGCAGTGACGTTTTATGACATTAGTTTTTGACGGAACTCATTCTTAGAATACACAAACCTAGTCTACTATTTATATTTGTTCTATTTGAACATATTATATATAAAAGCATTAGGCATACATTATCCAGAAGATGTTAAACTTTAAAATGCATAAAATCTTGTTGAACCTATTGAAAAACAACTACTTTTTCCAACTATATGCGGGAAAATATTGAATTATATATACAATAGAGTTCTGAAGCATTCAAAGAGGCAGTGATACAGAAATTGCTTGCTTAGTCAAAACTAAAATCATTTGTTGGTTGTATGTATTAATTGTTTCTTCGAAATATATATATAATATATATATATATATATATATATATATATATATATATATATATATATATATATATATATATATATATATATATATATATATATATATATATATATATATATATATATATATATATATATATATATATATATATATATATATATATATATATATATATATATATATATATATATATATATATATATATATATATATATATATATATATATATATATATATATATATATATATATATATATATATATATATATATATATATATATATATATATATATATATATATATATATATATATATATATATATATATATATATATATATATATATATATATATATATATATATATATATATATATATATATATATATATATATATATATATATATATATATATATATATATATATATTAAGAAAACAGCAATATGTTTATTTTGTTTACATTTATCATACGATTTGAAGTTCAGGTAGGTTAAATTTTACAATTTCTTATACAACCAATCATACACATTAGTGTTTTCCCAATTATATATATAATTTTTCAAATCTATGTAATGCTCGAGCAGTTAGCTCCCTCTATATGGAAATAATATGTGCTATTTAAACATGGCCGTTAATAAATGGATTGTATTGAATGTTATTGATTCTTTATCATTTCTATATATTTGTGTTATATTCCTCAAGATTTATCTATGGTAAGTGCTTATCTTTTATTAAGCCTCACTCTATTGAATGTTCGAAACGAATTCGTTATTTCTGTTTTAATTGCTAGCAATATAATAAAATTTGTTTGGTAGGTACCATTTATAGTGATTCCATATTTGTAGTTATATTGATTTATTTTTCGGGAATCGTATGGGACGTCTTGGCTCCTGCATATACCTGTATTGATGCTGCCACTTAAAATATTTGCTAAACCATTAATACATGAAACTGCTTGGTTGATTTCTGTTTGTATTGACTACATAATCTCTTTATTTCCCAGTGAGTATATTTTTTCTTCTTTTTAAAGATTTTATAATTATAATATTCTATAAAAAATATTCCAAAACCAATTTTTCTCCTCACCCCTTTCTTTCCATTCTCGTTACCATCAACAAACTTCCTTTTTTTTAAACAATAGTCCCTGTTTTATTTAATCTCGTGCACTAGATATTCATAACGTTTATTTTGCATCCACCTATTTCTTTTTTTACTTGTATCACAATCACATTAAGTTTATTTCTTCACTATTACTATTTGATAACCCTTAACCTGTTACACTTGTATAAAATTGTCTTTTACATAATTATTTTATCTATTCTTATATATATATATATCTATCTATCTATCTATCTATCTATCTATCTATCTATCTATCTATCTATCTATCTATCTATCTATCTATCTATCTATCTATCTATCTATCTATCTATCTATCTATCTATCTATCTATCTATCTATATATATATATATATATATATATATATATATATATATATATATATATATATATATATATATATATATATATATATATATATATATATATATATATATATATATATATATATATATATATATAATGTATATATATATATATATATGTATATATATATATATATATATATATGTATTTATTTGGATATTGATTTATTTTGTTTAATAATGTTTTCTTATTATCTCTAGTAATCTCGCTATAGAAGTTGACATTATATGACAGGTACTGTCATTAAATCCTCAGGATTCCGTAATATTCACAACAAACACAATTATTTCTGTTATATGATTATATTGTTATATTATATAATATGTTTATATGATATATGTTTTACTTCATTGTTATTATGTTTTATATATAGCATTTCGCTACCATATAATTGTGAAAATTTGCTTTATTTGTGTACTTGTACCAAGATCTCTCGAATTATGCCATTATTATACGTTATTAACGATAAATATATAATTCAGGACACTTTTGTCTAGCCTTTGACTATGTAATCTTACTTTGTACTATTTCAAATATATGTATACCTAATTTTATATTTGTTATTTAAGAGCAATCAACCTTATATCCACAATGCACTAGGTATTCAGTAACGATTATCGTTAAATATTTATTATAAGAACGGAATATTACGGAAATTATTAAGTTTTTATTTTCATTTTAATATATATATATATATATATATATATATATATATATATATATATATATATATATATATATATATATATATATATATATATATATATATATATATATATGTTGAGATAAACAGAAATACAGAACTTAAATCAGTAATCAATAGCTACTATCGCACAGACTATAGTAGAAGCGCCAGCACACAAGCATCTCTGACCAACATATAGACTATAGCGGAACGTTTTGGCGCGTAGCTGGCTGGCGCTAAGCGCCAAAACGTAAAATCATTGTAACTAAATAATTAATCGGCGCAAAAATCTGATTCAAGCATAATACAATAGACAAGTCACAATAATAATTATAAGGTATCGAGCACTAATAAACTATGTCTAGATTAAAAGATTAATGCGAAAGCATCAAGGGTTCGAGATTTATAGCTACGAACCAAAATGAAAATGTGGAGGCAACGCCTCCACAGTGCAAATGTTTTTAATACGGCACATCCGTAGTAACAATCAACAACTAAAAGAGAGTCGACTAAGGCGTTCGATGAGGCAATAGCCATGCTCCTAAGTTTCATAAAATTTGTTATAAATTAATAGTTAATCTAAAATAATAATATTAAATTTGTGCTAAATAAACAAGAAAACCAGTGTAGAAGATTATAGAAGCATAAATAACTGCAAAAATAAGTGTTTTCATCGTATTTAACTAGTAAGAAGTAGAAGGCTTGGTAGCGTCCCAGCCGCAGAAGAGATTTGCGAGTAATTTAAAAGAAAAGGAAATAATTTTCTTTTTCTGCAATAAATTAAAGTGATAAGAATATTGCAAATACAGAAGCAGTAATTTAAAGGCTTAAGGGTGAATAAATCCCACAACATAGTTCCAAAGGAGAAATCAGCATTCCAGAGGCAGTACGACGACATCCCGATAGATGACACCCCACCACCAGAGCTATGCGGCATTTGTTACTTCATGTACCTACCAGTGATATCAAGAAACGTGTAAGTTTTTGTGCGTAGTGACAAAAAGCATAATTTGAAAGGTAGTTAAGTTAAGTAGGTTTTATTTCAAAATTTATTTATTTTATTATCCATATATGACAATAAACGTACGTCATACCCAATCAACTTCTTCTTTCCTGTTCTTTTAGAAAAAATTTCAGGAAACAATTTGCTACATAAATTGCTACTGTAAATTTCACTATTTTGGAAAAGTAACTTCATTGTAAAAGAATCTTGCAAATAAATTTGTCATAGACCTAAGTGGACCGACCCCCTTAGGACTAAACAGTGCTCATGTCTCAAGTGATCCTTCAAGTTAAATAGAAATTAGTGTCCTTATAACTGTGGCCCATAAAACAGAGAAGGATTCAATAGGGAAGAAATAGTGTAAGTATCCTGTAAGCAGACCTAATATTTCTTCATCCTACTATTACTTTTACAATATCTCATAAATTCAAATTTTAACAATTAATCAACGTAAAGAGCATTCATAGTATCATATATAAAATTGTCATCCCAACATAGGGGATTTAAATATATTTTCATACTTTGTAACTACCACAATTGGTCTCCAACGTGGAGCATTATAAAAACATTTTAAAAATATTTAAATGAGACAAAACAAAATAATTCACGAACGATATTTTTTTTATTTTTATTTTGGATATTTATTACTATACTGTGTACTGAGTAGATTCTTAAAGTATGTTATAATATCTAGGTCAGATAACTAGTTAGACTAATATAAATATATCTAGTATGTACTGAGAAATTGCGGCTATTAAATCTAGTTTAAAAGCAAATAAAAATGGTCCAAAGTGTCTCATTAGATTTTTCATTCATGTCTTATCGGTTTCTCGAATCTTTTCATAAATTCTCCTTAACTGTTCGTCTTGTTTGGCCTCTCATCCATTATCGTAAACTTTCCTGCTTAATATCATATCTGTAAATAGGACATTATTGAGGCCACAACCTGTTCCATAATTATTGCGATGATCATTTATAAATCGTAACAATTTAGGCAAACATCTTTGTATACACACACTTGTAGTAACGTCTTCTCTAACAAGTCCCACATACAGTGGCTTGATAAAGTGTGTTCATACTTTCTATTGGTTGGCGAGTCACGTGATACAAAATACGCCATGAATTTTTTGAGTGTTTGTGTATATACGTGTGCGAAGTAGTGAGTGCCATAGTTTCCGAGCGGTTTTTAAATTATTTTAGAGTGTTTAGTGATTAATTAGGATTTTAATTAAAGACATTTGGTTCTCCCATTATAAAAGTATCTGTGGAAAAGATGAGTAAAGTGTAATCCGTGTAAATCGTAATAAAATCAAAACATCAATACTCTTGTGATAATGAAGTAACGGGCTGGCGTTTCATTGCAAAATATTATGAATTCTTTCACAAGGGGGTTGTGAAATGACTAATAATATTTCATGTTCAATATACATGATTTTCAGGACCTATTTTCGCGTGTACGAAAATAATTTGAATTTTTTAATGTACCTACATAGATACGTGATAGAAGCAGTTTGTTTACTTTTTATGCTTATGTGAGAATGACATGCTAGCAAACGTTTAATGAGTAGGTACGTCTTTATGAACATTGAATAAAGGTTCGTAATTATTATTCTGCCTTTTTCCCTGAATTTCCCTTTCCTGAATTTGTTAATAATAACTATTTGTATATTAACATCACAATAGTCCTCGGGCATAGACTTAAAAAAATTGTGATTACCTCTCCGTTGAGATTTTGTATATATGTTCTCTCTTTCTGTCCAGTCCGATAACTTCATACATAAGAACATTCTTGGTAGCTGGACATTTTTTTTTCACACAACCTTTAATTCAAGGGCGGGCGTCCGATAACTGAATTTCCTGAAATTTTTTCGGACAATGTTACAATGTACTAGGTACTCGATTTTAAATATTTTTATTAAACGATCCTGAAATATTCTCCTGCGAGGTGCTAAATTTAATGACGCCATAAATGTTCTGTGTTAGGGGTGACCCACGCGTCAATGACTATATTTATTCGAGAAATTAAATGCTTTTCGTTTTTTTTTTATAAAAAAGGCTTGCGATTAAAAGAAAAGACATTTAAGACAGAAAAGATATTTTATTTACGTCGTTATAATAATTTTTTTACATCAAATTAATTAGTTTGAAGGGGGCCCAATAAAGCGCCTTACTACCGAGTCGGCCAACTTCTTACGTAAGAAGTTCACCGACTGACATAAAGAATATTTATTCCCCTATGAGTATATATAGACAGGGGCACAGAGGTGATATTAAATACTTTGAATATTTACTCTCACTGTGTGCTTGCGCCAATATTTTAAATTCGCCTGAATTTAGGGCTTCTAGGTCTTGTCGATCTTTTTGTGTTTTTGGTCGTGCTCTGTTTTTTATAATAATTCTGGCTAAGTAGTTAATATCGCAACTAGTCCATAATGATGGCAAAATAATCTCTACACAAAGCATTAATACAGATTCTCTCTAAAATTCGCCGATTAATTCTTATTAACAATTTTCTATAGATCCATTGACTGGAGAATATATTTTATACTAATTTATTAGTTTCTTCTCTGAATAGGATACATTGTTATTAGTCGATTATGATAGAAAAAATATTTTCTACAGAAATGATTCCATAGAGTTTTCTTTTCACTAATTCAATGTTATTCGCAATTCTTTACTATTCTTCCATAAGCGCAATGTTAAAATTGGAAAAAACATGGATGCCGAATCGCCTATGGCCACTCTGTCTCTATCAAGCCACTGTAGTCCTACATATGACTCCGTGCGCCTGCCGGAGATATGGAGCACTACACCAGAATTTTGTCTTCAATCTTGGCGTTTCCTTTATACTTCACATTGTCCTGAGCTGCATTAAAATCCTCAGTAGAGAATCCATCTGTACCCTTTCTTTCAGTTATATAACCTAAAATATGTTTTATTGTCCAAGATGATGGCTCGATTGTTTGAAAAGTGTTGAAACCTTAGTGCTCGATAACATCGTGGAATTTGTTGTATCTGCGCAGCTATAATAAATAAATAAATCTCATAAATCGAATAAATTAATTTACAGTATATGTAGTTACTGAAATTCACGCAAATCTTAGAAAAAAATCATATTTTTTATACTTATAATATAGATTTCCGTCTTACAAATAATATAAGTTTACTACAAATTACGTGTGTAATCCACTACCACAATGATGATAATGATATAAATCATTAGTTCATGAGACCACGTCTTAAATAAAAATCGAGTTCTATGTGAGGAATAATACATGTTTGAGATATTATCCCTTAAAGCATTAAACGTATCTCTCGACTTTATTCGAAAGCTGGGCCAACATGGTGCAATAAAACAGATCAATATTAATTTTTCACGTCTCTCATTTCATTACATTCATGTTCAGTGAGCGTACGGGCTTTGTTCCTAACGCAACAGGTGAAACTATTGGTTGCCCTCCGGAGAACGTTTTGCAGACGGCTTCCTAATGCATAAGTGATGGCAGTCTATACGTTTCGTGGTCTCTTGATGACCACCATGTGCCCTTCTAACTCTACGGAACATCTCGATGCTCATTAACATTTCAGCGTATCCTATAATATCTAAGGATAATTTGATTTATGATGCTTGTTTACCTTTCCCCCACATACATTAAAAATAAATCTAGATATGCGGTGAAATATGTCCCAGTGGCGGCGTTAACTTCGCTTTATATTTTTTTACCACCAGTCATAATAATAATATCGGTTTTTAGGACTTTATTACTTTCAGACGTGTTTTATCTGTTATATTGACTAACAGTTAATTTATTTTCTGTATCTTAATAAGTACTGTTTAGAGACATGAATTATATACTTTATAGATTTATTTCTTGTTATTATAAGTTATTATTTTTACTTTTCAACTTTTTCTTCTATTTTAGTATATATACACATTATTTTTTTATGTGGTGAGCTATTGAGAATATAATCGAATACCACAAAATAACAAAATAAAACGAGTAGTAGCACTAGAACTAAAAAGATGCTGAAAATAAACCATACTGTACTGGACCACCGTATCTTTACGTATGTACTGTTCTTTATTCCAAGAAACTGGTTCTTTATTGCAAGAAAATAGTGCATCAAATTTTTTATTGCACTCATCTGTCATTCTATGATGTTGTATGATGTGATCATGATAAACATACACATAATATTTGACATTTACTAATAGCACCTGAATAAAACATTTTTTGGATTTTGCATGAACGTAGGAAACATATTGTATGCAACTGGTACATAAACCAACAATTTCAATCGCGTCCAACAATCGTCCAACAATTTCACGTCGCGTGCAACACTTACTTTTTGCACTTGTTGCATAAATAACTATTAATAACCACTTACGAGTGTGAAAACACAGCAAACCTGGGCGCCAGCGTTTGATGCGATCTCGTCATGAGGGAAAGCTTTATCAGCAGCTACTAATCGTAAATAATAGAAGAGCACCAACGACCCTATAATCTCCGAATACGTGAACCTGGCAATATCACGTCGATAATTAAACAAAACGACAAATTATTATTCATAATAATAGGTCACACAAAGCGGACTTAGCCGACAATATGCCGAGTAATGGATAAGTCAAAATCAGATAAAAATTCAAAATCAGAACACGGTAACTGCGATCTAGATATATTTGCTAAACCAAAACAGAGGTCTAGTCAAACATTACCAGAAATGTCCCGATATCAGACAGATAGCTCATTAAACAGAGCCACGTCATCATTAATAGCACATTCATATTTGATCAACGACTCGCCGGTAGCGAGCAACGGTAGCACAACAAACTCTCCGCCACTAACACCAACAACTTATGGCACCCCAATGTCCGAATATCCACATTTGTTATTAAAAACCCAATTTCAAGAGAGAGATTCGAAAAATTAATGCATAAAACAAAATAATGCATGAAAAACAAACAAAGCAAAATAACAACCCTGGAAGAAAAGAGGCATAAAAAACAATAATAAAATATAAAAATAAAAAATATCCATAAAACTTAGAATTAACAAACTATGTACCAACGCTTGTTAGCCCCAGCTTTTGTAAATAACATTAACAGTAACAACAGTAATATCAGCACCCGCACATTCCACCTCATCCCACCGCCATAAGTCGACGAAGACAACAACCATGAGATAAACAAACCTAACAATGGTCAGTCAGAGAATAAGTTTAATTTCACACTAAAACAACCGGAGAAAATATTCTGAGAATAATAGAGGCCAATGCATAGCAGAGATTCACGCGATGAGACTTACGGATTATCTTATACAGCTACAATGTTGGGTATTGCATGGTTGCCTATATAGATGTCTCTATCAGTATTTGAGATATTATGAACATTTTGTTATCATCAGCCAAATTTGATGAAGTAACATCAGAAAAACTATATGTATGTGAAACTAGATTTCCCTTGATTTCTTCTAATATAGTTTCTCATACATGATGAGCTCCTTTAAATTAAATTAAATTTTCTTCTTGATAAAAGGACGTCATATAATATATTCCACAGTCTGTGTTTAATATAGACCTTCAAACACGACTAGTAAGAAGTTAAAAGTAATTTATTTTATGCATGACAGAAACACAAATTTTTGAATAACGCCGAGAGTTCTACTTTGAAGAATTCTCTTTGATGCACGTGGAGTAGGAAAGATTTAATTTTCTTTTATGCAGAAATATAAGAGCTATAAGCTAGCTACAATATAAATGGTCCAAGGTAACCATATTTCATATCAGAAGGAAATTGATTAGGGTCGACAGTCAGTTTTCCAATCTGGAACATATAATAATTGGCTTCGCCTATGAGAAACCTCATAGATGCACCTTAAGCAAATTAAATTAGGCTTATATGTTTCTGCAATGTCGAGTGATATATTGGTATTAAAATATTAGGCAACTTAATTTAAAGTTTAAGTAAAATATTTTAAATATATAAATTATAATATTACTTTTTGAATAGATCAAGATAATTGTAGGTAAATACTTACAGTAACATTAATCATTAAATAACTACTTGTAATATTTTTAGATACATATATAGTGCATCTCTTAAATAATAATATACAATAATTTCCTAATATAATAGTATAAATGTGCTTCGGGGTACTTTAAAATTTCACAATATTCTAAAACTGTCAAAAAATTTATGGATTTGTAACGTACTTAACTTTAAGATAAATTTAGAAAAAAATGATAATACAGCAAAATTCAAAAAGAGTTTTAAAGCATACACATGAGACAAACAAATTTTTGAAACTCCAAATTACAGTTCAAACCTCTATAATGTATTGGTATTATGTATGACATTGAAAATAAGTACTTATTTTAAATGTCAATTCGTAAATGTTAAAATTGTTTTTAGTAAAATTTTTTATTGTTCTATTTGAACTAATATATAAACTCAAAGGATATCATATTCACTAATAATGTTCATATTATTAACCTGTTCATATTATTAAATTGTTAAATAATGTGAAAGGGTTAAGTAAATATTGTAATTCGTAATTCTATAAAATATCTCATGTATTATGAAAATTTTTATCACCTATTAATTTGGCAAGTAATATTTTTCTAAAATATATCAAGAGAATTATTAATTATTACACAAACACCAAAACACTTTCACTTCGCTCGACACGCGTTTCGCCAACCAAATT
>CAXKVY010006151.1:72500-112900 GCA_964058915.1 Tetropium fuscum | reverse complement strand
ACCCGATGTGTTCCACGTGGACGTCGCCGATGGGATTTCCCACATAATTGGCCCTGAAAAGGGTCGCTTGCTTGATTGATTAGTCGACAGGATCTTAGACATCAGATGGTCAATATGGTGCCCATTCTCTTATATGCATATTTGCTCTCTGGCGAAAGCTGGCGTGAACGTGCCTGAAAGTCTAGACCGTAAAGGATTGGAATGCTCCTCTTATCCTTTCTTGCATATTTTTTCGCGTCGTCGGTGCTTGGGCGAGAGGCGTCAGAACCGGTGATATGGCAGGCCATTCATGAACTAAACTGCCGATACCAATCCATCGATTCTGATATCGATTGTTGAGGTACCTCCTGACGAGTAGAACAGGATGTGTCGTTGATCCATCTTGTTGAAACACTATCATCTGTCGCAGATCAAAAGGGATTTTTTTAGAACATTTTTCGATACAACTTTATAGGAAAAAAATTATTCTGATAAGGTCTACCACATACTCAGTTCCTCATTCTCAAGATCCAGTAACCTGCATCGATACAGGAATTTGCAAATTTCTTGCAAACGTTTACCTCTAGGGTTAATATCTATTTTCTGTAGAAAAGGTGGAAGAATTTCATATTTTCATAAAAAATTGTATAATTTACTGTAAAAAAGTTGTGCAAAAGTACAAATTTAGATAAATAATAGGGTACCCTCTAAGCGCTACATAAAAGCTAATACCAAGTTATGATTTCTCACCCCAAAAATACCCTGATTATCTAATTTTGCGCGAAAATTTTGTTTTATTGGTTGCGTATGGCGGTGGCCAACTTTTTGCAAAGGAACCAGTGAGGTTAACTTTTGCATACATCAAACACCAAACACCTACAGCATATTATAACTCAGGCTCTAGAAATTGATGTTGATGGTGTGTTGTCTTACATGACCACCTCATGTGATACTAGGATAACTTTAAGGCAGAATTACAGGGTAACATGCAAGATCATCTTCACTTGACGATGGCTTTTATATAAAAACAGAGAAACATACTATAATACTACCAGTCATGAAAACTAATTATAAACATTTTGGACATATCGAGAGATTTCTGATAAATCATTCTCTGATATCGTGGTCATATAAGTCACTGTTAGCTATACTTAAAGCTTGAGCAATAGTTATAAGCTACTTGAGCAATAGTTATAAGATCCGATTGAAAAAATTGATAAAACTTCGTTTTTAAAAATCGGCAGACTTACCGCTCTGTTCCAAAAAATATAGAAGCGTGTTATAATGGATTCCATATTTTGCCTTGACTTGACTTGAATTTGAATTAACTTTGCGATATTCTGCCCTCTTCAACAAGTAACAAAACTATAATTAAATTGAACGTCGACTTTATAGATATTTATAGGCCTGTTGGTAACAAAAATCATATTCCACCAATGCGAAGGACAAGGGTCATTCCATTCTGGATTTACATAAAGTTTCTCTTTGGTGCATTTACATTTATGTGGCACATATTAGCTGTTATTGAAACTTGCTGCGACATATTCCAGTTTGGCTACAATTAAAGCTTAGCAAAGTTACATAATTTTGTAAGAATTAATACCGCTTACTCCAAGGACATAACGAACACATTGCAGAATCCATTGGCTGCAACAGTAGCTGCAATTAAATAACGTTGATTAACTCGAGTTAGTTATGTCGATATAATGAAGTTTTCCAGAGCAACTATTTGTTCTGTAATGAGTGTTGGTCTCGCACCATGTGTACGGACTTTATTAGACTCATATTCGATGTATTAAACTTTCTGGGTGGCAGGGCATGAAAATTATCAAGTCATAAAACTCTTGATAACTTACACAATTTGACATTATATAGTAATAATATACATCTGAGATATGACAGCTATTTAATGATAATGTGTAAATGGTTTTAATTCACTAATAAGAACAGAGATGGTTATACCAAATTGGCGCCCAACGTGGGGCGTTAATCATACATGTAAGCGTCTAGATACTCAGGGATCAAGTGATCAGGGATATTCTCAATTTATTTTGCATTTGCTGTAGGTTTGATTGTACGATTAGTCATGTGAGCCGTTGTCCATTAAATTTCCAGTGCAGATCTCGTCACATGTTTGACTTCCCTTATGCGATAAACGTCTGCTCGGGTTGTATTAATTAAATCTGTTGTATTTATTTATTGCCAGCTGGCGCTAATTTTCATCTCATAAACATTTTTATTACTTTCTGTGGTGGGGACATTTTACGAACCTGCCATCCAATAGTTTAGCGACATTAATTGACGCCGTATCGTTAAATATGCGTTAACCAAGGTAATTTACTTAATTTATATTGTGGCTAAGCAATCACTGAATTATTACTCTCTGCTCTATAAACCTGTGTGTCTTCATAAAATTATTTGTTTAATTTGTGTCTTGCATTATGACGGACTGATTTTGCAATTGACATGAATGATGTTAGGACTAGTTAGTTTTTAGTTCATATACTCGTAGACTGGTGCCAATGCCTTTTTGAAAAAATAGTAACAGACGAACAGAGATGAACAGAGGATCAGCTGAAAAATTTAGTAAATATTATAACTAGCAAAAGGTAAGGATTATAAAAGGAAATTTAGTAAGGATTATAAAAGAGAAAAACAAAAATAAAACATATTTTAGCTAATTTTTTTGAGATAAAGTGATATTCTTGAAATTTGCTTTTAGGGGTTGAAAGTGTTTCTTTGCGATTTTCGGTGAAACGTGACCTAGCGAAAATTGTCTGAAAAAAGTTGTAGCATTTTTTACATAATCTCAAATTTCCCGAGAAAATGACGGAGAATCGATTTCTTGGTACTTTTTTTTCTCGTAAAAATTATTCAATGTACTAGAAATTTTGTGAAACAATAATTTTTTTTGTATGAAACAAGCCCGTTTTTTGTTTGAAATTGTGTGAAAATTGGATTTTTTTTCGAATTTTCGTAATAACAATTAATACATAAGATCCAACAAATGATTTTAGTTTTGACTAAGCAAGCATTTCTGTATCACTACGTCTTTAAATGCTTCAGAATTCTATTGTATATGTAATTCAATATTTTCTAGCATATAGCTAGGAAAAGTAGCTGTTTCAATAGATTCTACAAGATTTTATATATTTTAAAGTTTAATATCTGCTGGATAACTATGTGCCTATATACCCATATTATACAACTTAAACATTGTATCAATAAAACAAATCGTACATCTATTTGCTTATTTCTCTATGTAATGAATTGCTACAAATCCAAGATTTCTTTTCACAAAACAAATATGAATAACAAAGAACTCAAAAGCTAATAAATATATTCCAGGCTGAAAATTGGATTTTTTTTCGAATTTTCGGAATAATAATTAATTAATACATAAGATCCAAGAAATGATTTTAGTTTTGACTAAGCAAGCAATTTCTGTATCACTACCTTATTAAATGCTTCAGAATTCTATTGTATATGTAAATCAATATTTTCTAGCATTTATCTAGGAAAAGTAGTTGTTTTAATAGATTCTACAAGATTTTATACATTATAAAGTTTAACATCTGCTGGATAACTGTATGCCTGATGCTTTTATATATAATAAATATGTTCAAATAGAACAAATATAAATAGTAGAATATGTTTGTGTTTTCTGGGAATTTCAGTTCCTTCAAAACTAATGTCACAAAATGTCCCTGAAAGTGATGATGTATTAATATTTTAAATTCAAGTATAAATGATGAATGAAGATGATACCCATATTATACAACTTAAGCATTGTATCAATAAAACAAATCGTACATCACTGAAGTTTCTCAATGAAGGCGAAAGAACTTGTACAACTGTACTTCTAACTGGTTCGTTTCCGTATATATGTCCAGATATACAACTGGTAAGTGTGTCTTCCTTATTATTCATCTATTTGCTTATTTCTCTATGTAATGAATTGCTACAAATCCAAGATTTCTTTTCACAAAACAAATATGAATAGCAAAGAACTCAAAAGCTAATAAATATATTTGAAGGGTGAAAATTGGATTTTTTCGGAATTTTCGGAATAACAATTAATTAATACTTACATGCATAAGACCCAACAAATGATTGTAGTTTTGACTAAGCAAGCAATTTCTGTATCACTACCTTTTTAAATGCTTCAGAATTCTATTGTATATGTAAATCAATATTTTCTAGCATTTAGCTAGGAACAGTAGTTGTTTTAATAGATTCTACAAGATTTTATGCATTTTAAAGTTTAACATCTTCTTGATAACTGAATGTCTAATACTTTTATATGTAATATGTTCAAATAGAACAAATATAAATAGTAGAATAGGTTTGTGTTTTTTGTGAATTTCAGTACCGTCAAAACTAATGTCACAAAATGTCACTGAAAGTGATGAAGTTTTAATATTTTAAATTCAAGTATAAATGATGAATGATGATACCCATATTATACAACTTAAACATTGTATCATATTTTCTTGAACATCTATCTTCTTCGCAAATGATAAAATACCAATTTTATTTATTATTATTATTTTCCAATTTCTTTTTTTTTATTCTTTTGTGACGCTTCTTTTCTTTTTTTCTTTTATTAGCCACTTCCTATCTTTTCTTTCTTTTGTCTTGCATTCTTGTATTTTGTCAGCTTTGTTATTTTCTTTTCTCTGGAAGTAATGTTGCCATTCTTTAGAAGTTTCAACCGCGGGCACTTTTCCTGTGGTTGTTTCCTTTTTTGTTTTGGATGTATTTATGGCTGGCCAGAACAACGCATTTTTGAAAGGAGATGAAAAGTTTTTCAGAGGCGGTGTTGGAGACTTGTTTCTTATTTCTATTATTTCTTCTGCTGTGTCTGGTGCTCCTTTATTTTCTAAGGCACTGTTCAAAGCACTAAAATTTTGAACCCCAACAAAACTTGAAATTGAAAATTTGATATTAAGTATACAATTGAAGTAAAATAACATGTTCACACTTACTTTATGTCTCAAATACTTCTACAACATTTTGCTGCACGCCTCGAAGTTAAATTTTGGGAATTTCTCTCTCCAATTCTCGGATGTCGTCGTAGGAATGCCTCGTACCAGTGTCGGCCTGATCTGCCATATTTAAATGGCTTTATTAATCGCTTTAATATTATTTAGGCGGGGATATGGGATTTTTACCTTTCACTTTATCAGATAGCGTCATCCGTGGAATTTTAAAATTTTTGTCAGCCGCATTAACGGAACGTCCATTTTGAACAGCCAAAACGGATTATTTCAAATCAGCATTTGTGTAGTTTGTATGTTTTTCCCTCAGTTATCGTCAACCCTTTGTACCAGTGTTCGTCATACATTTCCAAGTAATTTTTGCAAAAACAATCGTTATAGATTGGTATGACGGATACTGGGCTACTACATTTTCAGTGTATAAACAGTTCAAATGTAATTTAGGTTCAAGCTTGGTCATTTATTACGAGAGTTTGTACGATTTGAGTTCTAAATGCATTTGTACTAGTATTCGTCAGCTATGACGAGCATTGGGACAATTTCGTTGTATTAGCGGACCAGTATTCCTCACAACTAAATTCAAAGATTGATAAAATAATAGGAACCAAATCTGTTTAAAAATGAGTAGAATAACTATTTTTTATAAAACTAAAAATATTATATTAACTCGTATGCTACACACAGTTCAAAGACAATAGTAAGAAAGAGCGCCTACCTTAGCAAAATCACTTAACAATCTGCACAAAATGACAATAGATCGAACACCGCAATATTAAGCCTACCACCACAAATTTTGACAGCTTGACATATACTCACTGCTGGCAAGGTAAATTCTTCAAACCCAATATTTCATACGTGTTAACTTATTTCACCGATAGATGTCTTCACATTCTTAATTTTAAATAAAATATTGGAAACATGACGACAACTAGGATTATGACGGTTATTGGTACATTTACTTTATATCACTAAGAACTTTGTATTATGTCCTCAACGTATTCCTATTATATTGTCCTATTTTTATATTATACTATACCTTATATATTAAGGTATATATGCTGTAACATAGGGAAAATATGGCTAAAACGTTGTAATTGTTAAGATTACCTAATTTTAATGGTCCTTTATTTTTCTCGCACTCAATCTTAACACATTAAGTTTCAGTAAGTTTTCTTGATTGTTCACAATATGTATCTATTTATTACTTCATTGAATCAATATAATTTTATATTTTCTCAATAAACTATAGTATACTGTATTTATTGCATAATAAGATATGTGATGAAAAATTGGCACATTTTTTAATTCGAAAACAAAGATATGGGAGCAATTATTTTCACTATAACTTCTAAATAATCTTTTGCTGTACATTCAGTATATGTTTTCAGTTATCACACTGTAACAGGGTACGAAATGTAGCATCTCACGCCGTTTATGCGACAATATCGTGCCTCTACCACGTTCAGTTCGTCATTTTGCATTGTTTACCCTGCTCCGCCATAATATTACCTCACCATAAAACTAAATTACATTATACCGGAGCACGAGAAAACTAAACATAGGTATCTAGGACGTAAAAGAAAAACCTGTAGGTGAGAGTGACAATATTTGTCTAATGAAAGTACCACATAATTTCCATAATTATAGGTATTTCCATAATTATTTTATTCTAAGCAAATAAATATGGATATCTTTGCTAAACTAAGTTTGCAATTTATATTTGACCATGTGTTCTGAACCTCTACATAAGAAAATGTTCCATAAGATTGTAGTTAATTCTATCTGTTATTTACAACTGTATTTATAAGCTTGGATAAAAAACGTCAAACGTCAAATTCAAACGTTAAACTAAATATAACCTACAAATATAGGTAAACTAGAAGTAAAAAGGTTATCGATGGATATTTTTTTAATGTTGTAAACCCAAACAACAGTTATGAATCAAAACATAAATTGTAATACGCGTGCCTAACCCTTTTGAGTAGGTGTTGATAGTGTTGTCAAGATTTTCAGACTCGACAACAAATATTTTTCTGATTTTGAACATACTTTTCGAAACTGAGTTTTCAAAAATTCCCTACCTCCTAGAAAGTCTTCTACTTCGACCTTCTACCCACCTAGTAGAAGGTCGTTTTCATTTCAAATCATCAAAATGTTTCTTTTTAATTTTGTTGGCATTAAAATCTTTATTTAATCTGATCAACGTTTCTCCGTTTCCCGCTTTTTTCATCACATGTTCACTCAATTTTTCACTTCCCTTTTCCAAGCTTCCCCAATTATTGTCTTCCTATTCTTGCTAAGATTTCTCATCAGATTTTTCCAGGATGTTTATTTTAATACTGTTCAACATTTCTTTGTTATGTACTTGAAACTCTGTTTCTTTAATGGGAGTATCTGTCAGAATTCTGGTACTACTTGCTTAACGACTTTGTTTGCATATAATGTTTTCCTATCTTCCTATTTTTGCTCACATTACTCTTCAGATTGTCTTTTTTTAATACTGTTCTAATGTTTCTTGGTTTTTTGTAAATGAGCTAATTGGCGTGTCATTTTTATTTTTTCATTATCATTTTTATTTGACTGTGGTATCTATCATAGCTTGGAAGGTAGTATGGCCTGGCCTGTTGAGAATGGCATGACTTATGGTGTCAGGAGAATGCGGGAAATTAAAGGAATTTCTTGAGCCTTGTTACTCTAGGCAATAGGGGCCAAATAAATGGATCACCTGGAAAATATAAGCGGATTTAGTTTCATAGTCATAACTTTATATTTTTTGGATTGCTGATTCTGAATTTTTTACTTCCCACCACAAAATCTCACCGAAAATACCTCTATTGTGAAAAAATGTTTGTTGATTTTTTAAAAGAAAATGGCTTGAAATATATAAAAAAATGAACAACCAAGCTGGGGAAAGGTGGAGTCACGTTGCTCCATACGTTAAGTGGTTGTGATACTACCTCCGTTATTTACAATAAGAGTAAGGGAGACGTGGTGAAAGCATTTTTGAAAGTCGAGAATCAGATTACAGACATCTACAAAGCCTTCTGTGATCCCTCAGCATCACAGAACATGGTAGCTGATGCAGTAGAGCGGCTTATTTTGGCATTGTACCAGGCCCCAGAAGGAGAAAACCTGAACTGGGTAGAACACTAGGCCTTTGCTAAAGCCTCGACAAAGCCTACAGAGAGGCGGCTCGCCAACACACCCTTATAATTCATTTGTAGGTTTCTATAATATATATGCCTGTCTACATTTTGCATTGAGTGCTTAGACAAGACAGCAGCAGAAGCCAACTGCTTGGGGATGGATGAGGAGGTCAGATGGCTCCCACATACCTGTCACATGCATGAACCCAGTTGCGCCAGAATGCGACCTAATAACATATTTTGCGGGTGCACAACTGGTTGCAGGGGCCGTTTCCGCAAAGCAGGCATATCCTGCTCGCTTGTGTGCAGCACTTGCCGCGCTTCGTGTATCAAAGCCCTCCAATGAATGACCTTTTCGTTAGGATGCTTATTTTTTGGAAAAATAACGAAATCCTACAAACCGGCCCATTTCACCCCTCTCCCCTCTAACGCACGAGGTCCACGGTTGGACTTTTGGTATGTTACTCCTAAGGGTCAACCATACAACTTAAAACAATAATCTGTTTAGCACTATTTATTTCCGTCTTCGTTTCCTGGCCTACTCAAATAGGCCAGGAAACGAAAGACCACAAAATACAAGAAAACACTTTTTATAAAGATGCACGTCGCTCAGTGTTTCTGGTCTTTGACAATATGATGCAATCCTTTTGGGACCGGTTTCAATGTTTGCCCACAGCCGTCATATTGGATTACGTGGTTTGGATTACCTAATGCATTGTAAGTTCAATAATAAATTTAATTTTTAATACCAGTAATGGCAACTGAAATGTAATAACGGCAATTAATATGAACGTGTTAGTACTGATAGAATGAAATGCTCATAATAACAAAAGCAGCGAAAATATTTGTACAATTTGCGAACAATACCAAACAATTCGAGCCTCAAATAGAATCCATCGCTATGTTAAATATGTGAATTATTGTTGTTCATCAGAGATAACAGTATCGAGTAATTGGACTAAAGCCAGATGTAGTTGCGGTTTGAACCAGTCTATTGACCGTCCATGTCCGTTACACTCACGTATTGCTTCTGATATATTTCGATTTATGTTATATGGACAACGAGGTCCATATTAAAAATCGTTGTAGCGAAAGCAAGATAAAGTGTTTCCCAATTTTTCCTCGAAATCTAAAAATTCTGGGGCTAATGATGCGTGAAACCGGGAAGGAGAGTGGCCTGTTCGCTATGATGCCCTGCTGATTCTGACTGGAATTTTTTATAAATCAGTATCTCGTTTATGATTAAGAGAAATGTATTTATGACAGTTAGTTGACCCCATTGCTCGAACCGTCCAATGCCCAAATGTTTTCAATATCAGACGTTGCGACATGCAGAGGACATTTTCCTATTAATATATTAATCATGACGTGTTACTGGGTTATTATAGTGTGTTTATATCTTAGTTATACAGTGCGTTAGAAAAATAAGGAAATAATTTAATATGTCTTAATACTGTCGAGTCTTCCTAATACCCTCGGATGTCTAGTTTTCTCGGAAGTCTGGTTTTATTTTTAAATCCGCTTATTTTTATGTAATATACAGGGTGGCCTATAATGTAGTGACACATTTTGAAGTTTTTTTGCAAAAAATACACGGTGTACCAAAGTATGAAACTATTTTCAAAATATGGAATTCAAGAAATTTTATCACAAGGGAAACTAACTTAATAATAATTATCACTAGCCAAATTTTTTAAAATTGTATCTAAAAGATGATGGCCTTCTCTTCTTGAACATTCTTATACTGTAGACATCATGTTTTGCATAGCAACAATAAGCTATATTCCGGATTTCTGTTCGAATATATTCTTCTAAATCGTAGATATTTTGCGGATTATTGATGATAACCTTGGATTTTAAATGACCCCTTAACCAAAAATCACAGGATATTAAGACACGTGACCTCGGGGGCCTGGAGGTCACCAAATCTTGAAATACTGGAAACACTTGCCGCATGACATTCATGGATGCACGGGTAGAGCATGACATGTGGCGTCGTCTTGCTGAAACCACATGTTTTTAGGAAAACGCCGTAACTCTTGTTGAAAGAAAGAAAGTATTTTTTTCATTTTAAACCTCAAAAAAATAAGGTCCCACAATTCCCTGTTCTGACACTGCACACCACTTTTTACCATGGTGACCACAGTAACTTTTTGACTATGAAGAGGAGTTTGAGATTTTCTTGAGACCAGTAATGAAAGTTTTGTTTGTTTACATAGGAAATGATGACATATGAAAATGTGCTTCGTCAAAGATTTTCAGACAAATCAGCATTGTTTTCTAAAAAAGTGTTAGAAAAAGTAGGTCTCGCTGCAAATTTGGTGTCATTTAGCTCCTGCACAAGTTGAACTTTATATGGTTTTAAGCGTAAATCTCTATGCAATATTCTTTGCCGATTTACAATCGGTTTGAACCGAAGTCCAAACTGAGAAGCACAGCTGGTTCTAAATTGACCAAGCCATTTTAAAATTGTATTTCTACACGGAGGATTCAAATTAAATCTTATGCGAAACTGACGTTGAGTAACGACAATAGACTCGTTGTTAAATTTTATAGCGCGTGACCTGAGTTTTCAGGGCTATCGTTTGGGTCATGTGGTACGTGGCCATTTTATTTTCCTTCCTTTTGGCTCATGCAACTGGTAGTAACGCTAAATATAGTTCAAGGTTAAAAAAGTGTTTTCTTATAAAATAAAGACGTTGTTACTTCCATGATAGGGTGCGATTTAATAAGAAAATCACACTGGTGTGTTGTTGTGGTTTGTTAACCCGTACATCTTCGACGGTATGTCGGAAACAACTTCTTGAATTAGACCCTGTGTTACGTGATTGAGGGACACATCATTGGGCAACCTTTCGAAGCCGCTTCCATTGACTCAGGCTTCGCACGTCGAATGTAGGTCATTCAACCTTGTAACATTGGCACTTTGTAACATTGGCACCTTGTAAGATTGGCACATTGTAACATTGGCAACTTGTAACCTGGTAACTTGGTAATTTCATATGTAACTCCACCTTAAACTGTCGTTGTACTTGGGTTGAGTTGAAATATATCAGCTATAGATTTGCTGGAGAGACCCACCTTAGTGGAATATTGGTGCTACTTTACAGATAAGACTAGTTTAAGAGTACTTTAGGTAGGCATACCCTCTTTTAATGATTCTACTTAACTCTCATTCTACTTAACTTTACTTAAATTACTGTTCATAGTTCTGCCGTTAATTAAATAGTATGGTATGTTTATGTCAAAAACTAAATGGATATGTATTAACCTGTATACTTTCGCTATTTCGATAATATGTTTGTGTAGGTATAGTCCTATTTCTTGTTAATATTGGTCGTGGGAAGGTCGTCGCGTATTTTGACGTCGACACAATACTAAGTAGATGTATATGATGTTTTTGATGTTTGATAAAAGATATGCGTTTCCGGGTACAAAACCACATTTTGGGATTTAGTTCTAAATTACGATATAAATATTTGATTCATATGTGATCATGGATGTAAGTAATTTAAAGCAAATCTTATGTAACATTTGAAAGCAATTTTCGAACTTGAATTTTTAAATTAAACTTTGATATTAATATATTGTGTTTCATTTTTCTTCCACCAAAAATTAGGTACAGAAGAAGAGTAGGTGCGATACCCAGGATAATTGGACACTATCTGACTTGGTTGCGCGCAGTCAGTGGCGTCCACGGATGTGTGATTTCGGTATCCACCGAACTTACTAATTTAAATTTTTTTATTTTATTAAGCTGAGCTAGCTTAAGCAAACTTTTATTGACCATTTTCATCGCTGTTGAATGTACTCTGGAGGGTAATAACCGTCCCTACTTATCCTGAAATTTCGTTGCGATTCTAAGAGTGGTTGAAAACGTTCATGAGAATCCGTTACTTGAACTCAGCCCGATGAAATATCTACGGCTGCGCGCTGGTGTAAAGAGAATAAACAGACTAGACTCCGCTGCGTCGTAAATCATTTTTTTGTTGACCGTCGCGCCACGTGCCCGAATTAAAAACAGTTTATTAGTGCAGTAAGTCAATACCGATTTGAAACATTTAAGTACTACTAAAAGGTAGATATTATAATTATTTCCTAATTTACCATGGCGTTCTGGATTCTTGAGATTTTAAACATAAAAAACTTCTGGACAACTAAAAATAACGGCGTATAGTTGCACTTCGTGTAGATTATTTGGCAAAAATCATAGAATATCGTCAACTACACAGACATATATTGTATCTAGACGAGACATGGTGTTACACGCATGATGTTGTTTAGTATGGTTGGGTAGACAGTTCACACAATTGTGTTTTAAATACTCCATGTTCTAGAGGAAAACGCGTTACCTTACTTCATGCGGGAAGTGTAAACGGGTTTATACCCAATGCGTTGCTATTGTCGGCCAAAAATAGATCGCAGTATTCTGCCGACCGACAATCACGAAGAAATGACCAGCTATTCGAAAAATAGTTTTCTGAGCAGCTTCTACCGCCTAAATATTCCGCCTAATTCGGTAATTGTATTAGATAATGCGTCTTATCACTCGCGTATGTTAAATAAAATACCAAATAATAGTACCAAAAAGGCATTTTAAAATTCATGAGGAAAAAATGGAAATTCTTGTAAATGTTCCAATAAAACGCGAATTACTGAAAAGAGTAAAATAACTCTTTTCATTCACAATTTCAAACACAAATATGCTATTGATAACTTAGCCAATATACACGGTCATACAGTTTTGCGGTTACCTGGGGGTAACCATTGGATATTTAATCATATAGATATGGTTTGGGCAGCATTAAAAAAGTTTATGAAAATATAATAACTCGCCAACGTTAAGCGCGATAGTAATTGATCATATAAGGCAAGTAGTAAATGACATCGACAATAATGATTTATGGCAAAATGGCATTCGGTAAGTAATTGAAATAAAAAATGAGTATCCAACGCTAGCCCCAAATGCGCCGATTATAATTCAACTGGATAATGACCCCTCGTCAGAAAGTAAAGATTCGAGCGCTGAAACATTTTCATAAAAAAATATTTAGCTATGCTAAATAAATATTTAGCTATTACATGATTTATTTAGTTTATTAAGAAATTTTAATTCAAGTTATCTACTTATTCCAGACGAATATTTTAATTTTGTTTTTATATATTATATTTTTTATGTCTACAAATATTTATTTTTGTTTTCATATTCAAGAAACCTACATTTTTATTTAATTTTTTACTAACATCGGTGTCCCTCGGTAATTTAACCTGTCCCATCCCTCCTGGCAAGCATGTGTTCATACATTCTCGTTGGTCCTTGCTGATCAATAACATATTTCAGTATAATGTGGATTAATTTTTAAACTAAAATTAATAAATTTAAATATTAAAATTTACACTTTATATCTAAAACTGGTACCTACAAAACCTAAAATATATGTTATTAGTTAACAATAATTATTTGTTTATAAAACACGTGATTTAAATAATTTTGGCAATAAACGAACACCTTGAGTTCAGAAATTTTAACAGTTACTTTCTGTGCCGAGCAATGAGTACCTAGGCGTATGGAAATACTGAGTTTATCTTCATGAATTTAAAAATTTTTGAACTTTTTTACCGAAAACTAAACGTATTATAATTTTTTTGCAGTTGTGGATTTAATTTTGTGGTGGCAATATACCTAATCGCATTTAGGCAGCCAATGTATACGCGACTGTGTTAACCCTGTGGGACTGGGCGATATAACATACAACCACATTAAAAAGAAACGCTCTAGGGTTGAAAACCTTATACTGCAGTAGCTTATCGTGCCGTAGGCTGTTGACGCCGCATCCCATAACCGAATCTAGACAGCACTACGCAATTGCATTTGAAAATAGCGTTAAAACCGCCTTGGCCAACGGGCGCTGGAGTTGGAATATATTTAATTCAATCCTTTAAGAAGATGGCGGATGTAAGTCGAGTCGCCGAGTGGAAAAACAAAAAGAAGCCGACAGGTGTCGGGGCGGACCTTGATGATATCGAGTATTGGCCATGTCATAGCCAATGCTGCAATAGAAACTTTCTTCGCGTGGTATTTAAATGCAGAGCCGGCTTGAATTACTCAAAAGCAGTTATGCACAAATAATCTTTTTATTGGCAATTTTCTTAAATTAGGAATTAAGTTAGGATCATATGCATTTTAATATACATTTTAATATCGGAATGGCCCCACGTAGGGCGCCAATTTTTATGAATTTTGGAGCACCAATTTCCATCAGCTAATTATTAGAGGCATTGTAAATATGTATGCTTTTAATACCTATGGCCAATAATCGTGTTATAAAGATGTGGAGTAATTTGCTCGTATATTGAAAATCCTCCTATACCACCGTCTGTTTCAAAAGTTCGGTCGGTTGGTGTACTCCTAGTGGGGTGGATCTGGGTTTCAAAAACGGATATCTCAAATTCAAAATTTTTTTCCTCGATCTATCAAGTCGTATTCCCCCATTAATTTGACATGGTGGTAGTTAGAGGCTCATTTTTTAAGAGCTATTAGGAGAGGGGAAAAAAAAAATTTTTAGAAAGCCCATAAATTCTCTGAATATTGACCGATCTTAAAAAATCAAACGGCGCGGCGTTGTGTTCGCTTTGTTTGTTTTTAATTTATGCCAAGAAAGGAGGAGGTTTTGAATTCGTTCGTGTATTTTTTCATGTATATGTATTATGTATCCATTGCTCTGGAGCGGCTTAAGCTAATTGGATGATATTTGCTGGATACTATAGGGTATCATGGGGGGGGTGGTCCCATTGGAATACTAACCATTTGGTACGTCCGGTTATAATGGAAGTCGATTTCAACTTATTTTTATTTTAAATGAAATATTATTATATTTTCGAAGAATTGAGACAAAGATAATCTATGTAATATAACCTATACCAAAAGCCAAACGATATCTGATATTTTTAGTACCTTTTACAATTTAAATAATTTAAAAATAAAATACCAAGTGTTTAATTTCTTCCGTTACATTTGTTTTACTACAGACCGCCATAACATTTGACATTTTTTACGCCAAATTACGTATAATTAAATTCCCTTTTCTTTGTTATAGGGATTCTATTGGTTTATTAGGATTCTATTGGTGGAGGTTATAATTTTTGAGACATTTGTATTTCTAGATTTTTTAAATCTCCAGAAAAATGCTGTGCAAATTTTGTTTTACTTATATTTCTCTATATCTCGTCGGCTGTCAAATTTCCTCAAATCAAGTCAGTCTAACGTTATAACAACTTTCAACAGTTTGTTTTGTGCCAATATGTTCCATGTGCCATGTTCCTATTCGACAAAAAAGACGTCGAATTCTTACGTTTTACACTACTAATTATAATTTGTGAATTGTTGTTTTTTTTTCATTTTGACTGTGTGTATGTATAGTTTTTTTAAAGCAATATATCTATATTTTATGACATGCCAAAAATTGTTTGTAATATTGGTCAAATACTATTAAAAACAATTATGTAGCATATGTACATGTAAATATATAATAGGTAGTATATATATTCTGTCAACAGTCCCTTCCCTGTTACTGGAAAGACCGTTTGAAAAAGCAGGCACATCGTTTTTTGTGCAATATGCGTTTGTTTTCAACAAAAAAATATTTTCTAATGCTATCGTATAGCGGACGAAGAATCGAAGAATAATGTGTTTGATTTTTTAAGATATTTCAATAAACAGAGGTTATGAGCATTTTTAAATTTTTCGTTTGTTTTCCCCGTTTGTTGTTTTCACTCCTAATGATCCTACCACCTCGTAATTCCTTTATAATAGCTCTTCCTTAAAGAAAATGAGCCACCAGCTCCCTCCTCCTCCGATGAAAAATCAATTTGATTTTTCTTACTTTCACAACTACGATTCGCGATATTTCGGGAACTAATTAAAAACGATTTTCCTCCCCCCTTGACCCCGTCTGTACACACCACTCACATGTCAATTGATACATTATTTGCTTTCTTTGTATATCTAATTCAACTTATTGATGAATTATTAAGGACTCAAGTAGGTACAGTACATCTCTTAAATATAAGAAATATAAAAAATATCACAGGTCGCTGGAAATTCTTGATATGTTAGATGAAGATCAACTGAAGCACTTCGCATGTTAGATAATGATAATCCATATAGTAATATCGATGCAACGGATTTCAACGGATGCATTTTGTACAGGGTAAGTCTCTTAAGATTGACACCCCCCTTATCTCACTTATCCTTTGCCGATTTAACTCATTCAAAAAAGAAGTGGACGCGGTTTTTGATGAATTTTTATAATCTGAGCACGGATATTAAAAAACTCGTAAGATATACAGGGTGGAAAATAAAACATGATTTTTTTAAATGGAACACCCCATATATTTTTATACCAAAATAATGTCCTTAATTTTCTGAATAAAAAAATATATAACTGTTATATAATCACTCCCCCTGTTCGTGAGATATTACTAAAAACTTATCACATTACGGGTGTCAATTATAAAACAAAAAACATATCAAGATATCTCTGGAAACAATGCCATTTATTGAGATAATAAATAAATAATATATAGGTGACAATAACAGTAACGAGTAATAACAATAAACAACATAAGCCTAATAAAAACATATAAAAGTCAATATTAATACAGTAACACAATAGAGTAACACATATTTTATTTATTTACACGTAACGTAATTAAATATTTTCCACGTAACCACCACCATTCTGAATACACATTTGGCATCGCTTTATAAAATTGCTTCTCACCCTTTGAAACACATCACCATTTTGGTTTAATTCCTCAATTTTTACACGTATGCATTCTTTTAACTCATTCATATTATTAAAAACCCCAGTTTCGTATATATCTTGTTTTATCGTACTCCAGAGAAAAAAATCCATAGGTGTTAAGTCCGGACTTTTAGCGGGCCAATGTATAACACCGTGCCTTCCTATCCAAATAGGATATTTTCTGTTTAGGTATTCGGTGACGTTCCTTGCAGAGTGTGGTGGTGCTCCATCCTGCTGCCAAATAACAGATCTGTTGTCCACTAAATTAATATTATCTAAATAATTTTCAACTGGATGTTGAAGAATATCCACATAACGTTGTGCATTTAAGGGCCCATTTATAAATACAGGACCTACAATAGCATCCTTGTGGATGCCACACCACACGTTTACCGTTTGGTATCCTTGTTTTTTTATTTTTTTTTACAATATGTGGATTTTCCGCTGCCCAGTAATGTGCATTTTTTCTGTTAAAAATTCCCGCAGTAGAAAAACTGCTTTCGTCAGTCCAAAAGACATGACTTAGAAACTCATCATCTTCCTCTATTCTATCAAGTATGTCTCTGCAGAAGGTTAACCTGTCTTGAAGGTTGTTGTCGTCTAAATATTGAACGGGCAAAATACTATATGGTTTAAAATTATGGCGATGTAATATTTTTATCACACTTCTTTGTGATATATCCAATTCTATTGCTGCGGCATAGGATGATTTGGATGGATTTTCAGCAAAATATAATAACGCGTTGAGTTCTGTGTCTTCTCCTGTTTTTGTTCTTCGCCTTTCCCTTTTCTTGTCTCTCAGAGATTCGGTATTCCTAAACTTTGCATAAATGTTTTTAAAACTATTTTTGGTAGCCTTTCTCGAAATAACCTAACATACTCCCTCCGAGCAAGAGACTTATTCTTGTTGCACTGAATATAAATTACAAGTAACTCTTTTCGCTCTTCCAATGAATATACCATTTTCAAAATAACTTGCTTCTTTACGAACACTAATATCTAAGAGAGTGAACTACTATCTCACAAAAAACTGGATGACATCTGTCAACAAATAAACAATGCAAATATGCATTGTTTCCAGAGATATCTTGATGTTCTTATTTTATAATTGACACCCGTAATGTGATAAGTTTTTAGTAATATCTCACGAACAGGTGGAGTGCTTATATAACAATTACACATTTTTGGATTCAGAAAATTAGGGACATTATTTTGGTCTAAAAATATACGGGGTGTTCCATTTAAAAAAAATCATGTTTTATTTTCCACCCTGTATATTTTACGAGATTTTTAATATATGTTCTCAGATTATAAAAATTCATCAAAAACCGTGTCTACTCCTTTTTTGAATGATCTAAATCGGCAAAGGATAAGTGAGATAAGGGGGGTGTCAATGTTAAGAGACTTACCCGGTACTCTTTATTTCTCACTTGTCAGAAGTAAGTTGGAATATTGCGGTATTGTCTGGAACCCTCATAATGAAAAATATATTGATGTCATTGAATTCGTCCAAAAGATATTTTTAAAATATTTATTCTTCAAAAAACACAATTTTTATCCTAATAGAAATTACCAGTCTCAACTTTTATTATATTTTAGATTAATTCGGCGTTTTCTAACTATGTAAGCGGCGTGAGATTATGGGTTTACTATTTTTATTTAAGATTGTACATAATTTGATAAACTCTCCTGTACTACTGGAACTTATTTATTTTAATGTCCCTAGACAAGTATCTAGAAATCAACAAACATTTTATTTTTCAATGCCCAATTCCTACCATCATTTTAATTGCCCATTAACAACTATAGGTAGAAGTCATAATAGTATTGCAAATGTTGATATATTCCCTCTTACCAAAAAACAGTTTGAAAACAAGATTTCCAGCTAACTTCTAAATTGAAAACTGATAGCTACCTCTGTAATTTAATGTATTTATTATTCTAGGTATATATCTGTTACTTTAGTCTGTATTTTAAGTACTTTGAATTTTAAATTTAAGGATATACTTACTTGGGCTTTGCCTGTTGGATGTAGTATAAATAAATAAATAAATACCTAGATTCAGAACCAGGGCAGTAAATATAAAAGGGACACCTCTTTTATATTTTATAGAGTTTTAGTCAACGGTCAAGGCAAAAATTATTATTATTTTCTTTCGCCTCAGCGCGCGGCAATATCTCGGAATTCTCTCTAACTAAGCCTCTGTGTATTTTGGAGCTTTCCTCTTTTGCGGAAATATTCTTACTTGATAGGGTCCTAAACACGGTAGTATTTCCAATATAAAATCTTCTGGCCAGTTCTGATGGTGGAATCCTAAGCTTACATATGGTAACCCTTCTTGATATTCTTTTATTGTTTGATAAATTGTCGTTTGCTTATGTTTTGATCTCGATAAATATCGACAGGGTCTTGTTTCGCCATTCGCCCAACCAGATCATAAGCACCTCGACGCAGATCAATTTTATAAGACATTTTGGGAAGCAGAAATCAAAAACTTTTGCTTTGCTTATTTAAATGGACATTTCCTTCTCATGACCTACTTCATTTGTCCAGCAATACCAGGTGAGCACACCGCTCATTCTTCACAACGGAGTCAATATCCCCTGGAGTAAAAAACAGCACCAGTGTCTCGTCTATACCTCTATTCCATTCTTTCTGTCTTTTACTTTTTGTTAATTTCAGAAAACCATGCATGAAATTGATATTTATCCAGAGACATACTTATTCTCTTGGTATTTGAAGCCATGGAGTGCAAGTAAAAATATTTTTCCTACATCAGCAATCTAGTCGGCAAAGGCATTTTTTAAAAAAATATTTGTATAAGATCGTATAAATGTATTATGTTCTTGTAGGATGCTTAAAAACGTCATATAAATTGCTCATCATTATTTATTGTGCACATATAACTTGAGAGAATTACAGTTTCGTAAACTTTCATATTAATTCGATCAGTGCTCAGGCGTAATTCCGGACCTGTAAAAGTTTAGCAGTATACGTAAAGAAATTGTACTTCCGTCGTAGGAGGTTCCACGAATATATACATCGACCAATGAGTCTAGTAGAACGTGTAGTTTCACTGGATGTTTGTCTACTCTATCCTGCGAGTGCAGTCTCGACGATAGGACAACTCATTCCTACCCAGACATGTTCCGCAGGTGGAATTCCCAAGGTAATGTCTGCAGTGTTGGACAGCTATGTAATCAGATACTGATCATTTGCTACCATCAAATTTATATCTCGCCGTCTTGAGAGTCTGGAAAGTTTTTATTGGACGGAGGAATATTACTATAAAATTGTATAATGTATAGGTCTGTCTCTATAGTAAATAGAAACTCTTTGTCTAAAAAAATATGCCACAAAATGTACATTTTAGTGATATAATTATATAACAATTCTAATGATATATAATTCTTTGTAAATGCAATTGCAAATTAACAGCTCTTATTAGTACAGTAAATACAGTTCGGTATCCCATTTGGTTTATTAATTTCAACTACACCTATATTAAGCGAGGATTTGTCGAAAATTATGACGTCTGCATTTTTGTGTTTATTTCTACAATATGCGGATTTTCGTGTGTAACCATTTATGTTGATACTGTAGTGGTGATTACTGCCAATTATCCTGGCAGGATCGCCATGTAGTGGTTACACCACCAAAATGAAGAGAGACACAGTTAGGACCATTCGACAGTTTATTCAAACATAGTAACAACGATGAGCTCTTAGTAGCTAATCGATATAAAGTATAAAGCTAATTAAATGATTTGACCTAATTACAATGATTTATATAATATTTGGCCAGGTCAGTACAACCCGTATACGTAACCTAGTTTCATATCATAATTGTTTAATAAGCCGGCATTGGCCTAGGAACATTCCCCATGTCAGCAATTGAGTAGTTTATTGTTTTGTATACTTGACATGGTTTGTTCATTTATCTTGAAATAATAAACATAATAAGAAATTAGACAATGAGGGCAATATGGCACTACGCCTCCCTTTCCGTAAAATGACAGCACTTCAGCCGTAAGTGTAGGCATTTCTTTTTTCGCGCTAAATTTGTTGTGTACTGAAATTTAGATTTAATTTTGAAATTACTACATCGCATCACGTCGGTCAAGGTCGCTTGTCAGCAATATGCTGCATCATATATTTTTATAATCACTACAGTATTTACAAATATACATATACACATCCTAAGCTGATATTTACATTTTTTACTTACTAATTTCTTATCTAGGGTAAATCGAGGATAGATGGTGCAGAAGGTGAGATGGCGCAGTGGTCTTACTACGCAACCGCGAGAATCACAGCTGAGTGCGGGCGCACCGATACGCCTTAGTTCATACACAACCACGTGCCGTAGCGCCAGTGTTTACGGAATAATGCCGTAATAAGTTATAACTGATACCGGCATTCGATTACACCAAAAGTTTCTTGTACTCTGTCTTCCATGTGTTACTGAGCACACAGTTTATTAATAATTTCAATCACGTTAGCATTACAGGTAAGTAAAAACATTCAGTTTTCATTACTCAACCTCAAAATTGTCAAACTTCCAAGCGCTTTTTGCTATTCGAGTGCGCCATCTCTCCTTATGGGTTAAGGATAGATGGCTCGCTTATAACTGAGGTGAGATGGCTCATTATTATTATTTTTTTTTCAGGATGCCTACAAGATATAAACGGACAGGGACGTGTTCCCGAGCTAGCTGGACGGAACAACAATTATCAGAAGCCATTAAAGCCGTTAATGAAAATCGTTTAGGGGTAAACGAAGCCGCTAGAGCGTTTGGAGTACCAGCAACAACTTTACGGAGAAGAAAATCAAAAAATAACACAAGGAAAGGTCCCCTCGGACCAAGCTCAACGTTAGGCGATGATGTTGAAGCCAAAATAGTAAAACATATTATAAAGCTTCAGAAAAAGGGATTCGCCCCTACTCGAACCGATGTGCGAGCTATGGCGTTTAAATTAGCCGAACAATTAGGTCTCAAACATCGGTTTAACAAGGAGTCAGGACTTGCAGGTTTTCCATGGCTTCAATTGTTTATGCAAAGAAACCCAACGTTATCAGTACGGAAAGCAGAAGGCGTTTCGATTAATCGAGCCTTGGGTATGAACAGGAAAGACGTTGACGGATATTTTAAGTTGTTAGAACAAATTATTACGGAAAATAGTCTGATAGGAAAACCTGGTCACATCTTCAATATGGACGAGACCGGGTTACAACTCAATAATAAACCAGGACATGTCATAGCAAAGAAAGGTTCTAAGAACATAGCGGGTATCAGTTCCGGGGAAAAGGGAGAAACAATCACAGTGATATCTTGTTGCAATGCTGAGGGCGTATTTATTCCTCCCACCTGCGTCATGAAAGGAAAAAATAAAAAGTCTGAGTTTGAAGACGGTATGCCTCCAGGGTCCTTGGTTTATATGTCTCAAAAATCTGCTTACGTCAACAGCGAAATATTTTTTCAATGGCTTAGGGATCAGTTCGTTCCCAGAAAGCCCATAGGAGTAGTGTTGTTATTACTTGATGGTCACGCATCACATTGTAGTAACGTTGAAATGTTAGAATATTGTGTGGAACATAATATTATTTTGCTTTGTTTGCCTAGCCACACGACGCAGTTTTTGCAACCGCTAGATAGGAGTTTCTTTAAATCCCTGAAATTAAACTATTATTCAGCGTGCAATTTATACATTAAGAATAACCCCGGGAGAAAGCTTACTAGGCTACAATTTGGTCAATTGCTTGGTGAAGCGTGGAACAAATCTGCGACTGTTAATAATGCAGCATCAGCATTTAGAGCTACAGGTATCGTGCCATTTAACCCACTTGCTATTCCTGATGATGCATTTTTAACTGAACATGCCAATGTAGATATTCATGAGACTGAAGTACAAAATGAAGCTGCAATGGAAGTCCAAAATGAAGCTGCAATGGAAGTACAAAATGAAGCTGCAATGGAAGAACAAAATGAAGTTGGAATGGAAGAACAACATGAACCTCGGGCTGAATCTCCTAATAAAAAAACTCCTGAGAAGTGTACTCCCGGAAAAATGCTGGACAACATCTCGCCCGTTCCAGTTGTTTCTACTTCCATGAATTCGGTTCGACGAAGAGGTAAACATTTAGCAGAAATTTTAACTGAAAGCCAGACAATTGTAGAGAGAAAAAATAAAGCAACTAAGAAAACACAAAGAGAGAGAAAAAAAGCAGAGACAGTTACGAAGCAACCTAAAGTCATCAAGAAAAAAATCCAAAAAAACATTAACAATAATGACGAAACCTCTTCAGATGATGATCAGGGATCGGTGTCACTGCGTGACTCATCAGATGATATGGACGCTGATGATGAGGCTTGCACTGGTTGTGGGGAAGTCTATTCTCAAACAACAAAATCTGACGACTGGGTACAGTGCTTGCACTGTTCCAAATGGTTTCACGATTCATGCTCTAAATTTGCCAATTTTTGCCATGATTGTGGTATTGTTGTGTGTAAAAAGAAATAATATTTTAGATTACCAGAAAACACCTACCTATAACTCCTATAACCTTATTTCTTCAATTTTTTTTGTTGCGCCATCTCACCTCGGCACTGCAGGTTAGATGGTTTTTGTCACATTTTAAATTTTTTTTTATAATCTCTGTGTTTTGTAGTTTTATAGCTTTTTGTTAGTTAATAATAATTAATAAGTTAATAAAGATGTCCAAAAAAAATAAACCATGAGTTTAGTTTTATATATATAAGAGTTTAGACAAAAATAAAAAATGTGGGCCATCTATCCTCGAATTACCCTATGTATAAACATATTCTATTTTTATTTACGGTTACCTTTTTCCCAAATTTGTCTGATATAACTCAATATGGGTTGTCAACAGTGGCAATCTTGTACGGACCAGGAAACGAGTTTTTTCCCATTATCATTTGTAAGGGTAACGAGATCTCCTGTCTTTAGAGACAAGTCTCTAACTTGAGCATCGTATGTAATTTTACGTGCATATTTACTTTTTCTAGGTTATCGTTGAGACAATTGTAGCCTGTAGCTAACTTCTTGACAACAATCGTCCAAACTGTAAATTGGAGCGATACCAGTTTGTTTAAAAAATTCTGGAACATTCATTTGTTTTCCAAAACTAACTCAAATTGAGTGTAGTTATGGTATGCGCTGGGTTTGGTTCACAACAAAATCAGTAATAACTTGACCAAACATCCCAATCTGCATGTGATTGTTCTATATACATTCGTAAATATTCATTTAGTGTTCTATGATATCTTTCACAGCCACCTATGCTTTGGCTATGAGAGGCTGTAGAAAATTCATGTTCTGTGTTTAACAGCTTGTTTAGATTTTCAAAGACTGAATTTATATACTCAGTTCATCTATTGGTACATATTTCTCTAACTGGGCCGTATATGAGTATGAATTTTTCAAAAATTGCTCGAGCTATCGTCGATGCTTCTTAATTAATGATTGGTATTATTACCATGTATTTGTTTAGTTCGCACTGTATAACAGCATACACGTTTCCTTGGTTTAATTGTTGAAATGGACCTATTGTGTCAATTGTCATATACCTACAAGATTTTAAGCAGCGAAACGCGATATAAATACTTTTGTTTCCAAGGCACCGCGACTTCGCGGCCACTCCTTTATATATATTTTTTTTAATACTACTTGCATTAGTTCGCTGTGGTGATTAACTTTGCACAGCTTGCGTATATTTCCTTTTGAAGGATAATTTAATTTTTGACTTTGACATTACTTTTTGAGAGATCGAATTGTCATTGAATTTTTCATGCATTTTTATTGTTCTAATCAGTGATTTTATTTAAAATAATAATTTGCGTTTAGTTCACCTGAAGTGTTATTAATTAAACTTGTGCTTGCCACGTGCCTTGACCATTAGCCCTAACCTTAGGTAAAGAATCACCGTTGGTAAGAATTAAAAATTATCTTTATTTCAATTTGTCTGAATCCTAAGGCCTCCGAACGCACGCCCTACGTGTTCTGAGCTAGTTAGGACCAGCGCAGCGGCCTAAGATTTTCCGCTGGTGGTGCCCACTTATTTCTAAATTTAACTTTTTTAATAATAATAGTAATTACATAATTGATTAGCTAATTTATTTATGATTCTGGAGACGGGGCAAAAGTAAATCTCCATTATTGATTAATGGGTCATAAGTAAACACAATACACACTATGGAAAAAGCTATCTGAGGAGTCGGGGTAATCACCATAGGTACCTTACAGTATGTCTGACCTTGACTTTGTTTAACTGACATTTATGACATTTTTTGATATACCTTGCTAGATCTCGACATATTTTTCCATACGTAAAATAATTTTAATTTTTTCAATAACCACAATGACCGCCATACCTATAGTGGGGTGTCAGGAAATTTTTCTATAAGGTCATTCGTTTCTTTTGTATCACGAATTACTTGTCTTGGCTTGCACAATATTATAGATAAATTATAAACTCAAATCTTTCACATCAACTCAAATCTCAAATCAAACGTATTTCCCTTTTGTTTAATTTCATGCAAAGTATACTTTCTAAATATTTCATCATTCAACTATAATCTTAGTTTAACGAAACCACAATTAATTATCTAATTCTAATGATCGGTGCCACGATTTCGTGAGACATACTATATCTATCTTATTTAGAGTAAGTTCAATTTCCTGCTCATTTTTTTTATATTGTATGTTTTGCTGATATATCCTGAATTCAGTTCCATTATTACTATACATACAAATATTTTTTAATTGCTAATCACTATTTACATTGTATCCATTTTTTTGTCTTTGAAGTTCATTGGTTTTTTAAATAAAACAGGGCAATTAATATCAAAAGAGGAATGATTAATATCAAATTCTGTTTGTAATTAAGAATTTGCATCAATAAAAGTTGATACATTTTGGGGTTTCACAGAAAATTCAGACTCGGCCATATTCGAAATGAGACAATCCGAGAAAACATGCAAATGACACACAATATAATAGAATATAATAGACACCTGAATGAACACAATCATAAATTTATTAGGCGTCGATCCCTCATAAAGATTGCAAAGCCATAAAATAATTTAAACCTGCCTTTTTTTCCATTAGAAGGAATTGCTCTCGTAGAAACCACCAACGAAAAGAAACTCAGAAAGAAAGCAATATTTTCTTGTAAATGTTTAATAGTAATGAATAGTAGGATATAAAGTTCGTATCGATTGAATCTCTGGAAGTCAATAACGGCATTTGGGCCGTTTATTTGGTCGGTATGGCAGAGCAAGTGTGAAACGGGGATCATTTATTTAAACCCTATTAACTGGCAGGTAGATATCATAATGAAGTGGTTAATATTTGATGGGCTTTATGACACGCTCTCGTCTCTATACAATGGCTGATTTAGCTAAACCTAATTTAACATAGTAGCAAATTGAACATTATAATATGTATTATAATTACTGTGATGAAAGTAATGGTATTATCAATGTAACCAATTGAAACAATTTGCGGCTTGTGGGATTTGATGTAGTGTATCTTTGATTATGTATAGTGTTATCTCATATTTAATATAACCTCCATATTGCGTTGTACAATTATATCAGCAACATTTCGTGTCAAAAATACAGTAGATTACCACTCAGTAAATTTCTATACAGGCTGCTCTCAGTTAAGTGCGCACCATTGCGTACTATTATTATTAAAAATGGAATAGTAGGTAACTAGTAGCACATTTAAAACCGATTAAGATAACAAGAACTGTTTTTGATTTTGTTCTTTTGGACAAAGTAACATTTTTAAATGGAATGCCTTGTATATTATAGATACTTTTTGCCTACAAATAAGATTTTTTTAGTAACCCCACAAGACAAAATCAATTGGGTTCAAATCCCAATTGGACCGTGGAGGCCATTGAACGGAGCCATTTATTCCTATTCATCTGTGATTTAAAATTATACGCACATGATATATACACTGCGCAACTTATTTAACGCACAACCAAAAAGTTAACTCAAATTTGACGTTATGTATTTTCGACAATTTTTGTTCGTTTTGGTCGTTTTTTTTTAAATTGTAGGTTTTTCTCTTAGGAATATCACTCTCTTAGTTGTTTTGGTAAAACGAATGATTTTGATATTATACCAGGTGCTATAAAAATGTTTTTTTCCGAAATTTCAAAACATCCTGTGGGCTATACAAGGTATTGCAAGTTATTACAATTATAGCCAATTTAAAGCCTCATGTTTTTTCTACATTTTCTTTTTTTATTCACTTGTTTATCTCTGTTACTTCATAAAATATACAATTTTTGAGTTGACGTGATTTTTATTAAATTTATTAACTTTTTTTTTGTCAAGTGCTCATTATTTATTACTCATTATACTGGTTCAATGCCTCATTTTGCGTTCTGTTTTCCTTGATATCTTATAATTTATTGAGAGATGCAAGGTGTTTTAGAAGAGAAAAAGGTCTTAAAAGGACAAAAATTCAAAAAACATACCTAGAAAAATGGATTGCTTTAATCAATAAAACAACGAATAACAGGAAACAAAACAAAAGTAAATAGATAATTAGTATCTGGTGTTTCCACCCCTTCCGCAAATGACCTCCCGACATCTTTGGTTCATACTTAAAACCAAAGGTTCTAATTAGGTTCTGATCTAGGCCATTCCATAATTTGACTAGGCGTCCTTCCAATTTTTGTAAATTTTGGGGTTGTCGTCCCTCACTTCGTAACCGCCGACCGATAAAATCCCAAACATGTTCAATGGGGTTAAGGTCGGGGCTACGGGCTAAGCCGCATGTGCGATCAGGATCGACTTAGGTTGGTAAATTCTAACCACCATTCAGTGCAGGAATGAGGGAAACCTGGAAAACCTCGTTAGTTAAATCTTGGGAATAAATTACTGAAAATTTATTTCGCACCAATGCGCGGTATCGAACACACACTGCTGCTAGGTTTGCTAGAGCTAACGCGCCAACCGTTCTACCACCGTCCCCGTCCTCATATGTCCATGTCTTATATGTCCTATATCTCTTATGTCATTTTGAGTCCCCCATTTTTATATTTGCAAAATAGATTGTGGAATTGTGGAATCTTAATTCAAAGACTCCACAGCGTTAAAAATACCTCTGGGTCTGATTTTTGGAATTGTAGGCCTCAAAATATCTAATAATTGCAATTTCCACTGCCTCACTAATTATCTAGTTCTTTTTATCCGTCTGTTAGGACAAAATGTCACACTTTCGAACTTCTCCCTAGGTTTAAAACATATATATAGTATTCTACTACACCCAAAGAGCATTTTCGGCATACATATAAAACATATATTATATTTTTCTAAATGGGAGAAAATCATTTTAGCATATTTGACAAATTATATTCAAAAACTATAACTCGGAAACTAAGCCTAGGCCCTTAATCTCGCTTTCAGGGAATCTTTATGTAACTGTTGTCTTTATATAACTTTGCAAAATTTCATCGACTTACAATGGGATTCAGGAGATCTTCAAATTTCTGGGTTCCCTGCAACCCCTTGAATCCATTTGCAAGTCGATGAAATTTGGCAGAGTTATTGATAACAATTATATAAACATTCCTCGAAAGTGAATTTATGGGCAAAAGCTGCCTTCCTGAGATATTTTTTTAAAATTTTCTTGGTGCTCTAGGAACTTGTGAATCCCTTTGCAAGCCGATGAAATTTGTTGATGAGAGTTGTTGATGACAATACTGTAAACATTCCCTTAAAGCCAATTTATTAGCCGACGCCGACGCTTGCTAGGCTCCCTATGACCCCCCGAATCCGATTTCAGTCGATGAAATTTGGCGCAGTTGTTGAACAATTATATTAACATTCCTTGAAAGCGAATTTATGGGCCAAGGCTTACTTCCCGAATTATAATTTTTCCAAATTTTCCGGGTTCTCTACGAACCTCTGAATCTCTTTGCAAGTCGATGAAATTTGACACAGGTGTTGATGACATGCAATATTGTCATCAACTTGCCTTAGAGCGAATTTATTAGCTTACTATACACTTACTTCAGGAGTTATAATTTTTTTAAATTTTCTGGGCTCCATGCGACCTTCTGAATCCCTTTGCAAGTCGATAAAATTTGGAGCAGGTATTGATAACAATATTATAAACATTTGCTGAAAGTGAATTTAGATCGACACTTAATTCGCGAGTTTTAACTTTTTCAAATTTTCCGGGGTTCCGACGACCCCTTGAATCTCTTTGCAAGTCGATAAAATGTTGCATAGTTGCTGATAACATTACTATAAACATTCCCTGAGAGCGAATTTATGGGCCAACACTTACCTCCTGAGTTATATATTTTTTAAATTTTGTCTCCCTATGGTCCCCTGAATCCCCTTGCAAGTAGTTGAAAATTTGGCACAATTATTAATATAACAATATTATAAACATTGCCTGATAGTGAATTTATGGGCCTAAGATTACTTTCCGAGTTACAATTGTTTTTTAACTTTTCTGGGCTCCTTACGACCCCCTGAATCCCATTGCAAGTCCCGAGGCATTCTTCTCAGGTTATAATTTTTTTAATTTTTCTGGGCTCCCTAGGACCCCCCAAATCCCTTTGGAAGTCGATCAATTTTGGCACAGTTATTGATATCAATATTATAAACTTTCCTTGAAAATGAATTTATTGGCCGAAGCTCACTTTTCGAGTTAAAATTTCTTCAAATTTTCCGGATCCACTATGACCCACTGAATCCCTTTGCATGTCGATGAAATTTGGCACAGTTATTGATAACGATTATATAAACATTTTCTGGAAGCGAATTAATGAGCCGACGCTTACTTTCCGAGTTATAATTTTTTCAAATTTATTAATTCTCCACTACTAATTCTTTTTTACTTCTACTGATTCTTCCATTCATTACAATTTAGTTTATGTTCATAGTACATTCCCTACATTCACTTGAATTTCCTAGAATTTCGTTAATTGTAAATATCTTTACCACTTATATTAAAATAACTGTAATTATATTAATTAGTAGTTTTATACACATCATCTGAATAAACTACTGCTAGTGAAACAATTGCCATGAGGAACATAAAAATATTGTGATATTCTTATAACACTGAAGTGTTTTTTGCTATGAAATGACATGGATTTTTATCAAGTAGAGGCCAGTTCTATTATTTAGCCAGTTAATTTATTTCTGAATTATGTAGGTATATATTCGGCATCATAAAGCATAATTCAAATTCTTTGCAGCGTTTGAAATTGCATTTTATTAAATTATTTTTACAATTATGTGAATGTTAAATAAATTAGTACTTTTAAAAAGTTTGTTCCATTAAAATTTAAAATAGCTGACATTCATGGAATATAATCTGAACGAGGAAAACCTTTATTTTCTATTATATCAAATGAATAATTGAATTTAAGGCCTGTAATATAATACAATTCATCAATGCATTTAATTTTGAATTTTCATAATTTTTACTGAAATAATATTCATAGGGCTACAAAATTACGAATATATTCAGATTTTTTGTAAATTATTCATGTTACAACCACAATATAATATTACTCAGCACTATCTTCATATATGTACCGAGTGAGGTGACTTACTACCAACGTTTAATTTAGCTTCGAATTTAGCCTCGAATTTAGCCTCTCGTGCTATTCCGCTCTTTAGTGGTCAGCACGTCGAATATATAGTCATTCATATGTTCATTTATACATTACATAGATCAGATTGTAACTTTTTAATAAAAAATTCTCCTTGACGGAAAAAAAATAATGTAAGGAATGAAGCGCTGCAAACGACGATACATTATTTTAACTTATCTGTACTGGTATTTCGTCTACATGACAAGTCAACTCGTCAAGAAGTATTTCACATGTAAAATATTATCGTTTCTTCTTTTATGTAGATGTACTAACATGTCTCCATACAAATCAGGTATGTACTTAATTCTAATGCCGCTGCCGCTTCGCAGTAATGGTAGGCGTCGATATGCACTATCCCTGATAGATATTGATATCTATAATCAATTAAACTGATTTATATTATATAAATTGTAATTATATACATTTTTTAACGATTATTTAATTTATCCAACAGACATTCATTATTCGCAGGCATACATACAAATATAGGGAAGAATAACACACACGTGAGTTATAAGTCACAATACACTAGTAAGTAATGAATTATAAGTCATGCCATTTTTTCCAGAAACAACCAAGATTTATTTACAAATTTATATAAATTACTTACATACATTAATATTAAGATTGAAGCGCAGTTTGAGGATTCAGAAATAGTTAAACCTTATATGCTTCCAGTACTTGAACTGGACATTGTTAAAACTACAGCTCGATTTGGATCACCCCTGCAGTTTTTTTGCAATATCAATTTTATTGTAGATGTAATCTTCTATATATCTTTCCGCAGCCGTTGCAGACCTCCATCTTTCATGTCCTTTTAATGTTGTAATGTTCGACCCTGGATTTGCCAATAGGTATACATAATTCTACTGGATTGACTGGAAATACTTCCTGCATTATTATAAAACTGCGATTTTTCTTGGTCTTTATATCAGGTATAGTTACATACAAATATTCATTAAGGCAAGGATTCCCTTGCGTTAATGAATATTTTTCACACTCCAATTAGTCAGTTCATCACATCTTCAAGCTCCAGCAATCCCCATAATTAACGCTGTTTTCATGAGTAAAAATTCACCATGACTTGCTTCTTTCAGAAACTTGTTAATATCATTGTGTTTAAGAGTTTTCGATTTCTTTGGCTTGTGATCTTTTGTCATGGTTTTCAAAAAACCTTCGCGGAAAAGAGGTTTCGCTAAATTAGATAACAATGTTTTTGAAAGCTGACTTGAAAGACTTGACTTAAACATATCTGGCCAATAATGATGATACCACAAATTTGTTGTGTAGTTCAAGAAAATAAGCAAGCAAAATACTTTCATTTATACCTATAACATGCATAATTTTCATACAGTTCATGTGGCCGCCTCCGCATCATCAATCATTTATTAATCAATAAGTTCTCCCTCATCCATTTTTATTTAAAAAATGGTTAAGTACTACATTGCTGCTCAATAGGTCGGAATAATTCAAAATTTTAATGTAATTTTGGATGCATACCTATATTTTCTGAATAGTATGGAATATCAAAATACGGTTTTCAGGACGTTTTTGGAAATTTCATTGGTAATAAATGGTCGGAATATCATGTTTGTATCGTGCTCAAAAAAGAAATATATGGGGTATAAACCTACAAAAAATCAAACCCCTACAAAAAAATCAAAATTTCATTCTTACCGAGAATTTCTTGGACCATAGACCATGGACTATGGACCAATTAAAAAAAAATAAGATTACCAAGAGCCTCCTAAGCTACCATATTTTTTTCGACATATCTAGAATTAGGTTCCCGCCACACTAAAATTCTGCCATCAGAATAAATCAGGTTAAATCTGCTCTCATCGGTGAAAAGACAGTTTCTCCACTCTTCACTACAATGCAAGCGGTTGCGAACTCACGCTAATCGAGCTGTCCGACGACGCGACGGGGAAGAAAGCGTATGCATTTTGCTCGACGTTTGGATCTAGAAAAATTGTACATTTAGGGTATAAGGATTTCAAAGTGGCAAAAAAACAAAAATAATCCTTCAATCTTTTAATACGTAAATTAAATTTCAAATCAAAATTGATAAAAACTTAACTTTTTTTCGGTACAAGTAGTACACTTTCAATTTTTCCATTTCACTCACACTTTCACAGAGCCCCTACATTTTCAAGTCATAAGTAGGAGAGACACACGATTCTCTCTTGTATACAACTTACCTGAAGTTGTTGCGATTAATCGTTCTTCTTATCGTGCGATTTGAGACTAAAACTCTGGTTTGGTTCCGAAATGTATTATTAATTGTTCTCTAAAACTTTGATTCCTATTCCTACGAATATTTCTTATCAAAATCTGCTCTTCTCGAGCTCCAATTATTTTTTTTTCGCCCTCCATGGTACAAAAGGTTAACATCACATGTTTCAACAAAACCACTTTTTTAATCTGTGAACCATACGCCATATATCTTAGTTTGTTGCATAAAACTCTCAACAGGCGAATACAATTTATCATTTCTTTTATTGTCAATTGTGACATTATATACTTGTTTATATGAAAATTGTACAACATTATTCAATCGAATCTATCGACGTGAACAGTATAAACACAATATTTAGATATTCTGCTGCTGCATTACCAAATGTCAAACAAAACATTTTTTGTTTCTAGTGGTGATTTGATATTAAAATTTGATTTTTTGTAGGGGTTTAGTTTACACCCCATATGCGAGATTTTACGCATTTTAAAGTTTAACATCTTCTAGATAAATGTATGCCTAATGCTTTTATTTATCAATATGTTCAAATATAATAGAATCTAAGTATAGTAAAGGAATAGTAAAGGAGGTAGTTATTTTCTATTATTGTCTGTTACTATCAAAACTAATTTCACATAAAAATCTCACTATGAAAATAGTAGGTATTAATAATAAATTAATATAAGTGGTCATAAGTATAAATGACCAATTAAATAAACCGTACAACATTCTGAAGAGCCTCAATAAAGACGAAAGAACGTGTACAACTTCTTAGTTATTCATATATATTATAACGAAATGTAATAGTGGTCTTATAAATTATCAGAATATATGAGAACGTATAATATAATTCCACAAACGTAACTAACAATATAATGCAATATTTTGATCACAAATAATAGGATAAATATATTTCAAAATTTATGAAAATATATATCTATATAAATTTTATACTTTAATCTCATATCCAGCCGAATTTATGTATAGATGTTATAAATATAGATGATGGATAAATATAGATTGAACAAACAGAATAATAAAGATGTATAATAACATGTAAAATAGTAGGTAGGTAGGTAGGGCATATTTTGGAAAAAAATATTTAATAAAATCGAGATAGTGGTTGGGAAGGAAATGTTTGAAGTTTTTTGGAAAAATTAATGAATTAGACATTTTTCGAAGTGACGATAGAAAAGTAGGAAAAAAGCGGATGAAGATTGAGCTGAGAGGAGAGGGAATTATCAGAAATTGCTAGGAAGGTGTCAATTTCAGTAATAAGTTATTGTGAGGGGTGATATCAAGGGAGCGATATCTGCCAGAGATTCTAGACTGGAGGAGAGACAACCACGATATAATTGGAGGATTGGGAGATCGAGATGTACCATATGCGTGAGTAGCAGTGGCAGATGGCAGTCTGAATGTTGGAGTTGTGCACGAAGAAAGTAAAGGTACCTAGGTATTCATTTAATAAAAGCGTAAAATTTGCAAATTAGTGTTTCGTGTGTATGTATCGTACAATCATCGTATAAATAACAATTGGGGGTAGATTAGTAGGTAGTTATTAAGTAAGTAGTTTTATTATTCAATACATTAACTTAAATTTTCTATTATATTTGTTTGGTCTTTATTTATTTATCTATTATTTCGTAAAATTAAATATTAAAACATATTAAAATTAAATAAAATGATCATAAGCGTGCAACGCTGAACCTATCCCTAAGATAGAGTTAAAATTACAAAATTAATAAAAAATTAAAATTATTCTAAAAAATGTAAATTGCCAAAAGCAACAAAGAGATAAAATATTACATTTATATATATGTATATATAAATATATATATATATATATATATATTATATATATATATATATATATATATATATATATATATATATAAATATATATATATATATATATATATATATATATATATATATATATATATATATATATATATATATATAAATATATATATATATATATATATATATATATAAATATATATATATATATATATATATATATATATATATATATATATATATATATATATATATATATATATATATATATATATATATATATATATGTATATATATATATATATATATATATATATATATATATATATATATATATATATATATATATATATATATATATATATATATATATATACATATATATATATATATATATATATATATATATATATATATATATATATATATATATATATATATATATATATATATATATATATATATATATATATATATATATATATATATATAAATGTAATATTTTATCTCTTTGTTGCTTTTGGCAATTTACATTTTTTAGAATAATTTAAATTTTTTATTAATTTTGTAATTTTAACTCTATCTTAGGGATGGGTTCAGCGTTGCACGCTTATGATCATTTTATTTAATTTTAATATGTTTTAATATTTAATTTTACGAAATAATAGATAAATAAATAAAGACCAAACAAATATAATAGAAAATTAAAGTTAATGTATTGAATAATAAAACTACTTACTTAATAACTACCTACTAATCTACCGCCAATTGTTATTTATACGATGATTGTACGATACATACACACGAAACACTAATTTGCAAATTTTACGCTTTTATGAAATGAATACCTAGGTACCTTTACTTTCTTCGTGCACAACTCCAACATTTATTGGTGCTGCAAACAATCACAAAACAAGGAATTCTATAATATTTCTATATTATAGAATTTCTTGTTGAATACCAAACGCGCTGCTAACTTGACCCTAATTGTTTTATAGATTTTCCTACCCCCCTCTCATTATTGATCACCACTCTTCCTACTGCCAAGAATTTGAGCTGTCCCTTTCAATTATTCTATCACAAAAATCCTCGCTACCTATAGTTATATTATTAGGTAAGTGTTATGCGCGTTTTGGTCAAGTAGCCGGGCGTGAATTGACCTGACAATGGCATCTAGTGGCCTACTACGATTTATACGCCATCTGGCGATGATACAGCCCGCCTGAATGAATCCTACTGCTGGCCAGCTAGAGGAGCCTTAATTGTTCTCCAAATACGCAGTTCTGTCCTTTTCAAATAGCCGCAGTTAACAAAGAAGGAAGAGCATAGTCAGGAAGCTGTGGAGGTCGTTACTGAATCACGGTCGTCTGCAACATACGCCCACGCAATTACTATGTTATTCTGCTTATATATAATAATTGGCTTTGATTTATTTTATGAAGGTCTGACTTTGCCCTCGACCTAAAAAAATAGGTATATATAATAATGTTTCCATGGATTTTCTGTTCACTGCTAAAAAGTAATTTTGTGCATACATTTTATGCTATTCTAGTATTATTTCCCTGTATGTGTTAAGCAGCGTTGATCTGTGAATAACTTTTTTGCACTTTGAACTGGAACCCTGCTTTTGCCAGAATTCGTACGGCACATTCAGCTAACTCGTGCTTTTCACTTATTTTTATACGATGATTGTTTCACCAAATACCTTTGATTGCATTGTACTTTGGTTTGTGTAAAATAAACAGAGGCATCTCGTTTGGGGGGTTCTTAACGATTTTTATCAATAACTTTTTCTATAATATAAATTTATTCAAATCAATAGGGGATTAAGAGTCTACATAAAATAATACATAAATAATGGACTCTTAATGAGAGTCGATAAGATGCATAGTTTTCGAGAAAATTTGATTTAAAATAGATTGGCTTGGTTCTGCTGGTTCTTCGATGCGGAGACAGCTTCTACCTAGGATCCTAGGCCCCATTCATATTCTACGAGGGGTTCTCCAGAACTCTACCAGGACTAGGTATAATAAATTGTATTTAAAATTATAGGAATTGCCAGATCTTTGTAACTTCACTAGCAAGGTTTATCAAATCATTTATCTGTAAATGCTGGGTTTTCCTAGCTTGACGGAGAGTGTAAAATTTTTCTGCTTTCATTTCGTATTTTATTTTTGAGCCCTGCAGGCTACAGCACAAGATTTAGCTTTAATTTTATTTTTGAGCCCTTCAGACTGCTTTGTAAATTTTATATAGTATTAAATTTAACTGCGAACCTATACTCAAGGTGTTTGAATATTTATTTGTAATATAGTTTTTATTAAACATCTGTTTTATTTCATTAATTGAAAGTCTGATGAACAGAGGTTCTAGCTGGTAATTATTGTTTTACATTTCTGCGGTCTGCCATACTTCTTCAGTATTGCTGACCTGGCGTCCAAGTATTTTGTAGTCATAAAATATAAATTAAAAGTAGAGATAAATTCAAAAACTGTCTGGCTGTGACTTCTCAATCTAGACGGTGATACATTCACCATTAAGTGCTACGAGAGGGCATTAAGTGCTACGAGAGTCTCTAAGTTACCATCTGATTACCTACCCACAATCCCCATAAAAATCTAAGCAGCTGATAGGCATAGTTAAAAACCATAAGTAAACGATTCCTAGATGAGAGGCCAATAATTAAGGTAAAACTAATTAGGGTTAGGATAGTTATATACCTTAATGAACCCTTGAGGTCCACCACACGTTATGTTCTTAATTTCTGGTATATATCCTTCCAATGATATTCTCTATGTATGAGGTGTTTTCAAGATATGATTTGATTAGGTCATGAACCTTACCTCTTATCCAGTCTACCGATTATATCGAATGCCTTTGTAATTGCTTCAGTGATTTGAATTGAATCCATGGGGTCCGGATCGGATCCTAGAATCGAGGTAAGTCCGCTTTGACAGAGGAATTCTATTACATTGTTCCCTGGAATTTTCTGAAGGAATCGGAATATTATCCGCGTATATGAAATGTGAACATAATGAATCATTGACTTTAAGTTAATTTGTAACCATTCAATTTTACGACATTTGTAGCATACAGTTTTCATTTGCCCTAAGAATTAATTTGTCATAAATAAGAAGAATTAATTTGTCGGTGTTCATATTTCAGTGGAGAACGCAGCGCCAAACAAACTCTAAGTGAATGCACCTTACATAAATCATCTGGTTTTATCAAATTACCCGGGTGCACCGGCTGGGCCGATTACAAGGCCGACTGCACACACATCTCCAGTTTTAAGCCCGGCATCAATACATTTTTATACTTACGACAGTGGCTTACCTAGACCGTAGCTTGGAGCACGTCATATGTCACCATTATTAGTTCGCCGGGGGATTTTTCAATAAATCTGTTCTACTATATTTTACTGTTACCACTAAATGGTCTCAGTATTTTACGGCTCGAATCGAAGAAAAATTCAGCGTTGATCCAGCAGCGATTGAGATTTCCGTCTGCGAAAGATGCTTATAGTAAGCATAATACATTGTTGGGTTCTAATAGTGTAAGAATCTAATGAAAAAGGATAGAGTACAATTCGCGCATTTATACAAGATGATAATTGTACTTATACAAATGAGCAAGATGATGTGAATGATTTTGGTCAACATTTCTCTAAAGATTGCTTAGTGCTGAAATAGCCAATAATTTGCCACATAAATGTTTCTTTTTTTTACTTTTATATTATTAATATTATCAGTATTGCCAGTATTATATATTATAACATCATCTAGAAATTTAAGAAACAAATTAGTTATAGGTCCAGACCAGATACAAAGCTTTCTGTTTAAAGATTGCAATAATTCGTTAACTTTACCATTGGTACATATTTTTAATTTGATACTTAAAACAAATACAGGCGTCATGATAAGTGGACACTTGCTAAAGTTTGTCCAATTCTAAAAATGGCAGTCCGTCTGATATTACCAACTATGGACCTATATATTATCTATTGTGTAACTTTGCAAATTTGTTAGAAATGATCATTTACCAGTTCATATGCTACGCAATACAGGGAATCTTATCTATAGATCAACATGCTTTTACCCACAAAAAGCATGTGTGACAAATCTAGTCTACTTGAGTTGGATCAATATGTATGTGAGAATTTAGATAATAGAGGCCAGTGGATGTTGTATATATGAATATGCAGAAAGTTTTTAATATAATAAATATAAATATTTTATTGTAAAATCTTGACTTCTGTTTCCTGATCAACTGATATCTTTAGTCGACATATCAAATTAAAATTCAAATTTATTTTGAACACATACAAAAAACTAAAACAAAAAAACTCCTAAAAGAACAATTATATTCTTCATAGGAAGGGTTATGTGTTACGAGCCATAAAAATTTAACAAAACCTAAAAAATAGCAATCTATTGAAAGGAACAAAAAACATCAATATCAGCTCTTAGGAGCACACGTAAGATGACAATAGCACACGGCAGTTAAATACAAGTATTTGGCAAAAAGTAATTAAAAGAAAATTTTACAAGAATATCTAAGCTAAATAATCTGTAGATACTATCGAGGAACCTAAGTAACTTACTATATAACAAAATATTGTAACCGTGAACCTGATCCTTTCTTTGCTGTTCATAAACAACAATATAATACATATAAGTACTTTAATATTCCAAGTGTGGTGTCCATTAAGTTGTGGACCATTTTCATATTTCTCAGAGTATAGCCAGTCGGCTAGCAACAAGATATAATGAAACAATATTGGCCTCAAAACTTCCAGGACAAGGTCGAATTCGAAAAACTCAAGACGTCAAGACCGTTTTATTACTTTGGTGCATAGATAATACAGTAGATATAGATTTTTGGGTGCAACTAATTCCCACAAAAACTAATTGAATTTTTTTGTTGGTAGTTTAGAAAAATCTTTGCGATTTTTTTGCCGACATCTTGAAAATACATCAAAAATTAAAAAAGTCAGGTGTGGTAACAAATTACATTGTAGTTAGCGGGGGAAAATATTAGCATATAAAGGAAAGGTAGTGTCAAATCATTTTGGGGCTGAATATGGGCCCTGTCGAAGGGGGTTTCTTTTACTTGGATTGGGTAAATGGCGTAACTAGCTAGCTTGCCTGGTAATATAAATTTATGTGCTTCCTTACTAAATAGCAGTAAATAATAAATCATTTTGCCAAGCAATATAATTGCAATAACGTCACAATTGTATTTGATGGCTCTGCCATCTCCAATACAAAGTATGTAGACCATCAGATAAGCATAAAACAATCACCAGGAACAGTAAAATTAACTGACAGCGCTCCACTTATTATTGCTAAAGGACTGTTACGTTGACTTTTCGTTAGTGGACAATTTAGATATTCGGAAGTTGTTGTAGATGCTTCTCTTAAAGGGTATATTGTGAAAAGTGACTAGAAGCACCCTCTATCATTCGTGATTAGGATTGAGGTGACGTCATTAACAATTGCATTATCGATTTGTTTTATAGACTAATGTCTTGATCTTTGTCAGGGATTGTTAATGATTTTTTAACGCATATTATTTGTGCTACTTTTATTCTTTCATTTTTCATTTGTATTATTCTCTGTGGTCGCGTATTGGCAACGTCGGTAGTTTTGTGACTAGTAAGAGGTACGAGGCGACAAATGTCGAGAGGGGCCAGTTTTCTTTTATTTGGCTTGGATAAACGGCGTGACTAGCTGACTTGTCTGTTCATTTCTTCAAGTATATGTGCTTC
>CAXKVY010006151.1:0-70000 GCA_964058915.1 Tetropium fuscum | reverse complement strand
ATTATTATTAATAGCCATTATTAATAGTGGCACGTGACGTAAACGTAAGAGTGTAAAACGTAAGCATTAAGAGTGGCTATAATTAATTGCTATTTGAATAATATACTATTACAAACCGAATACAATTATTATTTGATGCACGCGATTCCACGTCCTCTCTTAAGGGCTCGGATCGTATATTCTCATTATTAGAGGGCTTTAATACACCGTTGCTCAGCTTTTTCATTGTCATTAATAGTAAAACCTCAGTTTAATGCCATATAGGTGACTACTTACTGACTTTTGATTCTTTTATTATGGCCGTTTTATTCATATCAGCGTATGACTATTTACGTACAGCTTTAGCGCTGCGAACAATTAAATACGCTCCTATGTGAAGTATGTAATTATATCCGATTATAGCTTCATGGGAATGATTCTAACTGTACTTCGATAAATGTAAACAGATATTTGGAATTTCAAATTAAAGAATCTGGAACTCAATGTATTTATTAATTTAATTATTTGGTCCATTTACTTTGGTACAATATTTCACAGAAGCAGCATTGCATGTTCATTAAGTACTTTAATAAATATTGACCATAATGCGGACAGCAGGGTCACCCGATACCACTGACTCAGTCGGGTTTTCTAGTAGGAATTGATGTAATATACAAAAATCGCAGTCTAAGGAATATTTATAGTATGATTATATATTTAGTCTTTGCCAAGCAATGTTTGAATGCACATCATTGTATTGTAATTTTTGTTCAAGTATTTTGGTATTAATATACAGTTGTGAATCCTATATAGTGTGTTTGTGTACCTGGCACCAACTGACTACAATAGCATAACACTCGGAGTAGTTTCCACAAACCAAAACACTTCCACTTCGCTCGACGCGCGTTTCGCCAACCAAGTTGGCATCATGCGGAGACGATTAAAACTGAGTTTTAATCGTCTCCGGAGACGATTACGTGTGAATTGAAGTGCTTCTACAGAAGTGCGATAGATTCAGTGCCTTACTAGTGAGTAGCTTTAATGGTGTAAATTATTTTGTTCGCAAATAGTGATGTAATCCTTAATATGGAGAAGGAGAAAAGGGAGGTTTCTAGCGAACGTTAAAAGTATTCCAAGTCGTCATTGCCGAGTTCGTATTCGAGTTCAACGTAAACCAGAGCAGAGCAAATCAAAAGAATTCGACGCCTAGAGCTAAATAAGTAAACAAATTGTGTTATGTTAAAGTTTGAATGTTCGAATGAAGCAATTACCACAATTTACTTTCTCGTAAAAAAACTGTATTCGCCTTTTCAATAGTCTCCTCGTTGATATTAGACAACTACAGAATTATAAAAAAAATCAAAAATGCTATCATATTTGTAACTTAAATATTGATATATTTAATTTTTTTTTGTTCTCATTAGCATTGAAAATTATCTCATTCACTAGCGGAAACCATTATAAATACGGTGATATATAATAATGTCCAATTATGTTGATTTTTCCTAGCGATTTGTGTTTAAAATTATAAAACCAAGTAGACAAAGACAAAACAAAGACACGATGAAATTCTTAAAAGGCAAAAATATGACATCGACTCTTTCCTAAAAGGTGATTTTATTATAGATTTCAGTAATTTGACCAGACTTCTTGACGAGCGGAATGCAACGTTGCCTTTTTCTGAGCACAGCTATCTGCTGTAGAGTAGGGTGTGGATAAATAAGCAAATAATGCCGCCATTTCGCAATAGTAGTAAGTCTCAAGTTTCTAGAGAACAAATCAATTTCTTCATAATAGGACATTACTTGTCTGTTCTAGAGTCATTGGTTTCCTGGCCTTTTTTCATTGAAAGGATTTCTATTTTTTTTAAAGGACTATCTTAATATGAACGTTTCAATTTAAATTATAGTGGAAGTCTTTCGGTAATGTGCTGTAGCGTTATCATGGCATCTATTCAACAGCACTACATAAAAAGTTAACCCTGTATCTCATCCGCCCATGACTGACACGTGTATATTGCTGAACGCCCCTTGAAATATTTGGTGCGGTGGCAAACCATTTAAATAAAATAATTCCAAACGTCCGGCATGCTGGCCGCCAGCGTAGATTACTAGAACAAACAATTCATTTGCAACCAAAGTAAATTTTAGTGTCAGAGCCGTTTGTACATATATAAGCTATATTCACGTCATTTTGAAAAATTACCAACAGACATTATTTATTTGTTTTTACTCCATTTTACACTCCGATGGCATTTAAAATAAGTGGCAGGAGTATTTTTTTCCATAAATGTTCTCGTACATAGTAGCTATGATATATTGTGTCGTACTGCTTATATACAGGGTATGATTGTGGTCATTATATCCCATAGTATTGTCTAATGTAATACTGAAATTGGGCCTCTTTTGTCCCTTGAAGAAGGGGAATAGCCAATGGTATAATATTTTCAGAAAAATGTGTAGATTACGATATGCGATGATCATCACATAAAGAGAAAAAGTTAATTCTCTTTCAAGTACAGGAAGAAGAAAGGACAATTTGTCGTTTTAGAGTTAAATGAATTTGACTTCCCAAACTATGTACGCAAAATTCAAAACGATATTCACATTAACCCTCGTACATTCTGGAAATTGGTCAACGATCGCAAGATGTCTTAAAGTCTTTCTCATAATATGTTGTATAATTATATTGAAAGTAATTGTGCTGATAATGTTAATTATTTTTGCCCATTTTTTTCAATTGTTTACTCACTTATATTTGGACAAGAGGTTTGTATTTTACCGGATAAATTTTTATTGTTTAATGATAATGCCTAGCAATTAGAAGAGAACAATTATGAACTTTTAAAAACGCAACACCGAAGGTGGAGAATTTTAGGATCACAGTTTTTCGAGTCAAATTGCTCAAATTAATCAAATTATAATGTAATTGTTATTAATACGACATATCTAGGATATAATATTTTCATTTATTAATCTCTATAAAGTTTAATTTAACATCAAATACAAATTGCGTTATAGTAAAATATCAAGTTTGATTTATACTTGGGGTGTGAAATTTTCTTACCAAATACCACACGAGCGTAAATTATTCCTGAAATTTTTTCAGAAATAATTTAAGCTCTTGTGATATTATAAGTGAAAATTATTTCTCCGGTATGTCAATCTGAATTACCTACCGAGTTATTTATGATATAAAATTACTTTTACTAACATTAATAAACCTACTGCGTTTAATTATATTATAAACAATAGATTTCTGAACGACGCAAATGAAATTAGAATCCTAGTCATAACTTTTGACAGCAAGTTGTATTTTAATTCTGACATAATAATTAATTATGTACATAGTTCGTAAAGTGATTTTTATTGAACGAGCCTGATATTATGGGCCGATTATAGGCCGCAAGAGAAGCGACCTAGGCAATTATAAGAAAAAAAACAGATATTATAAGTTATCATATTTTATTACGACAAAGTAAACACAAAAATAAGAGCAAATACAAAAAATGTACTTATTTTTTTCTTATATAGATATTAAACGTAAATGTACACTATGATGCATGATAAAAGCCGAACGAGCTTCAATTGAAAATGCTTCAGATTATTATCCTTGTTCACAATTTGAAAATTCTTAGTAGAACTATCATTGGTAATAATTACGTTCTCAGTTTGACCTTCACTTAAAATCGTCGCTGCGCAATTGTTCTTTTTATTCTGTTTATCTTAATCCGAGTTAATAATGCTGTAAACCATTGCTAATTTTATCGATATATATATCCAACCTTGCACCCTGGACTGTGTCTTATCTGCCAGGACATAGATACCTTTCGTTTTACTTGGACTTGGAGCGTTGGACTTGCCTTCCGCTGCTGTAAAAACCTTGCACATACAGTTGGATGCTGGAGAGACCCACCTTAGCAGGATACCGGCTTCTAATCACAGATGAGCATAGTTTAAGTATACTAGGAGCCGCACCTTTTTTTAAATGTAATTTATTTTGTATTGGTGTGAGCCCATGATGACCCTTTGGGTACCTTATTTATTATGATGACCCTTTGGGTACATTTATTTCTCACCTTACATAACCTTCATATATACATATATACATATATACATATATACATATATACATATATACATATATACATATATACATATATACATATATACATATATACATATATACATATATACATATATACATATATACATATATACATATATACATATATACATATATACATATATACATATATACATATATACATATATACATATATACATATATACATATATACATATATACATATATACATATATACATATATACATATATACATATATACATATATACATATATACATATATACATATATACATATATACATATATACATATATACATATATACATATATACATATATACATATATACATATATACATATATACATATATACATATATACATATATACATATATACATATATACATATATACATATATACATATATACATATATACATATATACATATATACATATATACATATATACATATATACCTGAATACTTTCGCTACTGCGACACTACATTTATATATAAGTACTTACATTTAAGTAAGGTCGCAGAGCCCTGATATTTTAATATTGTTTTGTGTGACTAAACACGTGTACGTTTGAGCCTACACTAGTCTAGATATTATTATATTGTTTTACGTTAGGTGTTCACGTGTATGACACCATATTTGCTATTTGCGGATATTAAATTAAACATTAAGTGCATTTATTTAAGTTTATATATATATATATATATATATATATATATATATATATATATATATATATATATATATATATATATATATATATATATATATATATATATATATATATATAATATTAATATTAATATTTTATTAATAATATTTTTTTTTAATTATATATATCTTACTTTGGTAATAATATTGTAATAGATATAATATTATCTACATATAATGTGCACAACGTTTGTGCTACAATTGTGACAGTAATATTTTATTATTGTTCCCTTAAATTGGTTTAAGATAATATTTGATAATGAATATAATTATTTATTATTTAAATTTAAATTTTTAATTTTTTGTTGTTAATAGAGAAAATTTTATGGATTGATCTGCTTAATATGTTTATGGATAGAATAGAATAGAAATGTACTTATTTTACTGGCTTATGTAACCTGCAGACCTAACAAATATGGGCGCCAATCCACAATCACAGTGAACACTCCTGAATTTACTAATTATCAAAATATCTACTATCACTTTTATATGATTTTATAAAATATATTGATAACTAAACACAAAGATTGTTGACTCTGAACTTGCTTTAATTGTAGTATGGAAGAAAGAGAAGTTGATTCGCAATTAATTAGCACATATTAATTTTCAGAAGAAGATATTTGTTCAAATGATGGATACATATTAACTTTGAAAGAAACTATGTTACCCTACGACAGCTACCATATCATAGATTAATATGAGAAACATGGGATATTTAAATCCTTAACATAGACATAAATGGAAATGTATGTTTAAAAACACAAATAAACAATTTTACAAAATACAATGGTTATAAAAATTCAGGTTTGTATGTTACGTTTGATTTTTGGGTTAATCCTTCTAAACAAGCCAGGACCCAAACACTCGCGCACTGCACTGTCGCACTATTGTTCCCTGTTGATGTACCCCTACCGGTGGAATTCTGCAACTGATGATTGACAATGGCGTCGAATAATTGCATTGACGTTTATTATGACTGAAATGCTTTGGGTGCAATTATGATCGAAATTCATTTCTTCAATTCTGATTGAAATCTCATTCTAGGTGGTCGTACTCACTCTGACTTGTTTGTCTTCTTGAATTCTAGATTTATCCTCACATGGATATGACGGAAATCACTTGGAAGCCTATCTAGTATATATTAATATTTTAAATTCAAGTATAAATGATCAATAAAACAAATCGTACATCACTCTGAAGATCCTCAATGAAGGTGAAAGAACTTGCACTAGATGTTGTGCAAGTGGTTCGTTCCAGGGTGAAAATTTGATTTTTTTCGAATTTTCGAAAAAACAATTAATACATAAGACCAACAAATGATTTTAGTTTTGACTAAGCAAGCAATTTCTGTATCACTCCCTCTTTAAATGCTTCAGAACTCTATTGTATATGTAATTCAAAATTCTCTAGTACATAGTTGGAGGAAGTAGTTGTTTTTCAATAGGTTCAACAAGATTTTATGCATTTTAAAGTTTAACATCCTCTGGATAACTGTATGCCTAATGCTTTTATATATAATATATTCAAATAGAACAAATATAAATAGTAGACTAGGTTTGTGTATTCTAAGAATTTGAGTTCCGTCAAAAAATAATGTCATAAAATGTCACTGCAAGCGTTGGAGTATTAATATTTTAAATTCAAGTATAAATGATCAATGAAACAAATCGTACACTGCTCTGAAGATCCTCAATAAAGGTGAAAGAACTTGTACAACTTCTAAGTGGTTCGTTTCCGTGTGTATGTCCAGATATAGCACTAGTAAGTGTATCTTCCTTCTTATTCGTCTATTTGCTTATTTCTCTAAGTAATGAAATGCTACAAACCCAAGATTACTTTTTACAAAACAAATATGAATCGCAAAGAACTGCAAAGCTAATATATATATATATATATATATATATATATATATATATATATATATATATATATATATATATATATATATATATATACATATATATATATATATATATATATATATATATATATATATATATATATATATATATATATATATATCCATCCAGATATACAACTGGTAAGTGTGTCTTCCTTATTATTTACACATGTAAATGTAAATTGCTTTAATTTATAGTCGTATTACAATTTTTATATCTACGGCCGTGAGAACGAATAAAAAATTCTCTATGACCAAAGGAATTCTGGATTAGTACCTCGTTAAATTATAGTAGAAATAAGAAAGTGAAACGGTTCTTTTTCTTTTTGATGATTATTCTTAATGTATAACCCGGACATTTTCAATCATAATTTATCCTCAAATGCTGAAATGTCACCGTCTGTATTATGGGAAAAGCACTCTCAGTGTAACCTAAATTACAGCAAGGTTTATGCATTTCCTACTTAAAGAATTGTGTTGTATATTTATGGATTTTCCAGTGTAATAATATGAATTAGCAGCTTATATAATAATCGCGGCATAAAATACTTTCTCAGCGCATCATAACAATTAGCAAATTTTATTTTGGCTGCAACTCTGACGAAGGAAATCTGATGAAGTGATGGCGGAACCAAACAATAAATTTTGGACAATTTAACTTAATGGAATCCTTTCGTATCCTTTGCTTAAACAGATGTTGGTGTAATCGAGCATTACTTACTTCCTCATGACATAAATAAAGGCGAGGCATTTTAAAGTTTTGTCTAATAGATCAGTACAGTAAGCAGAATAATAATTTTATAATAAAAATCCAAATTTATGTCTAGTGGAAATTAAATCATAATTCCGAAATTATTCAAGATTGAAAAATATTTCAAAAGGTGTAGGTGAATCTTCAGTATACCAATTTAGCTGAAAATGTCAGTCAGACAGCTGCCGCGTATTTGGATTACTTAAGTAAAAATCTCTTGGCAATTAAATTGCGTCACAAGAAAATATTCTATTAATAATTCTATTGATATTGATAATTTAAAAGCCTAAGGATGTAGCTATAATTTAAAAATATATATTGAAAATCGACAAGTCAGTTTTCAGTTCGAAATTTAAATCAGATGTCATAATTTATTAATATCCTTTAATTTTGAGCTGCAGTATATAATTTATTTGGCATGTTGTATATACGGATATCATTCAATAAATGAGAAACAAGAAGCAGTCAATATCGTACAACGTGTTTACGAAATGTATAAAAAACATGCCTTTGAAGTTATAAAAGCGATTTCCCACACATTAAATTTCTAGCAATACGGAAATTTAATAAAAGCAATGTATGACGGTAAAGTGCTGGTAAATCCCGCATGTGAAAAATGCTCGCAAAAAGGGGAGTAGTCCTGCATAATTTACTGTGTTATATTTTGACTATAAAACACATAATTAAAATTACCCAAACATACACTTTTATATGATTTAACGTATAAGCGGAGATACTAATATCAGGTTATTGTTTGTTACTATCGATATATTCATGATTATATCACATCAGTATATAAATTCTATACTATTATCTTTGATTATATATATTTATATATCTATATATATATATATATATATATATATATATATATATATATATATATATATATATATATATATATATATATATATATATATATATATATATATATAAGTTAGGTTGTCAGAGAAAAAAAACATGAATTTGGACTTTGGACAGAACCTGCTGAAATAGATCTTAAATGAAAGATCTTGATGTATATAGTAAGCCATTAAAAGCGTTACAATGAGCGAGATACGCATCATGGTTTTTATTGCAAAATGGTTTTAAAAACGTCACTTTTTTCACTTTTCTCTCAATAATGGAAAAGTAATGATTTTAAAGAAAAAAGTTTCGAACAAAAGTTGTTCAGCGGATGTTTCTACGCAAGGATTAGGCATTTAAAAAAAATCGCAAAAATTTTTTCGCTGAGATATTTAATGCCAAAGGAAAACATTTTCTGAATTCGTTATAATTGGAGCCATTTAGCCATTAGAATGCTTAACAAAACGAGCCTGTCACAGCGTACCGATCTTGAAAATTATTGAATCGGTAAGTAATAACTGTGTCTCTCAGTATGCCGTTTTTGAGAATTTTTTAGAATCAATTTAAATTTTTATTAACGAAAAAGCCGTAACTAAGAACCGCCATTTTATTAATTTTCAACTTAGAGATGTTCAACAAACTGAATTCGATTGCTGCGCCGATTTTTATATGCATTTAAAAAAAATACTGTAGGACCAATAGATAGAAGTCGAGATAGGAGACATTCACTTTTTAACGCGTAGCAGTCGCTCTACGTAACCTATATGTCGAAACTTGGCTGGTAAGAAGTAGAAAGTTTCAGCTATACCTACTTTGAATTTTTTTCATAGCGAATCGATCAATTTTTCGTTGAAGAAATCGTTGTTTAATCTAGGGCCTCAGTGAGCCGATCGTATTACTTACTTTACACTCAATCAAGCTTATAACCTACAATTTTGCATTTTAACATGGAAATACGAAGTTTACGATTATTTTTCGTGTTTTTTCGATGGATAACTTTGTTTTGTTGAATACATGGTGTCGCCCGGTTGTAAATTAATACACAAATGTTTGCAATTTACTAGTATTTATTGAAAAGGGTGGTTAAAATTATATACGGTGTTATAAAAATACAAAACATCATAGTAGTCAGTTTTTTTGTTGCCGGTTATTCCTCCTCTTCATCTACTTATTCTACTTGTATATCCTCTACAGTGTCGCTCATTCCAGAATATATTATATCATCTTCTTACCCCTATACATTTTCAATATAGTCACTGATTTTCAGTATATTTGGTATGAATCCTGTATGTAGTTTTCTGCATCTATTACATCCGCGTTATCAAAAAAATATATGGCTCTCGTCAATATTCTTGCAGTTTTTGCATTCACAGATCTTGCAGAATGAAGAGCAAGTCACTCCAACTTTTCTGCAAGAAAACAATTTAGTTAGGCAACCTTTCGAATATATGCAATATATTTCAATCATATTTCATTATGCCATTACTGCCATTACAGTTGATATATTACAGTACATATATATAGCCATTACAGCCATTACAGTACATATATATATATATATATATATATATATATATATATATATATATATATATATATATATATATATATATATATATATATATATATATATATATATATATATATATATATATATATATATAATATAATCAAATATATTATATACCAATACCATATTATTCTGATCTAATCGAATAGCATAAGGCAATATGTTTAGTTATAAAATTCGTCGCAAAGTAGACTTCATCCGTGTGCTTGAATCGGAGCGATCTACGAGCATTTCGCAGGAAGCTTTTTCTCTAAAAGTTGGTTGGTCCATATTCCACCAGAGCGAGTGATATGCCGGAGTCGAACAGACTTCGTTTCCGGGTTTCGAGGGGAGATAGCACTTCAGTTTATTTAAGAATGGAATGGGTACCTCCTTCTTGTCCAGTGGCGTCTCGGAGTATAGTCGTAAAAATAATTTAGCTGCTTACCTGTCATAATGATATCATTATATCGATTGATTACTGTAACGTAATTAAGTTCATTATAATCCTAGTACCTAAATGAAATTCCAAAATTTCTTGTACCATATTGAAATTAAAAAACTACTATTATATTTAATCCATCACTTTTAAATTTGGTACATTATTTTGGTAAATTTGTGCTTGATCATGTATTTCTGTAGTGTTTTCTTCTTTTGTTATATCGAATGTACAGCGTAACTTTCATCAACAATATTCCTTGTCCAACCGCCCCTGCTATTTCGTTTCAATAAATGAGCACCAGAATCGACCAAAAATGAGTTAGACGATTTATAAATTGTTTATATATTTAAATATTCTCCAGCGTGGAATACTTTCAAAAAAGGGGCAATAATATTTCACATTTTAACAAATGTATCAATTTGCACTGGTTGTTTCCTGCATTTATTATTTCTATAGGCATAGAAAAACGTTGACGCTTTGTGTTATTTGGCCGCATTGGCTACATTGTCACATATTGGGCTTCTACTATATTCAATCCCAGAATATTCCCATATGTTACAAACAATAAATTTTTGCATTACTTTTATTTCGTATTTTTGTTAAAATATTTCTGAAAACTGACCCTTCATCTATCACATTTTCTTTAAGCATATTGGTCAGCTTCTACAAGCTCTACTTCGTTCAATAATGATAGCTGCTTTTGTTAGTAAATATTTCTCATCTGCTTCTGTGAAAAAAATGTGACATATTGTTTAGTAAATATTTTTAATTTCTTAGATTAGAAACTTTCTGATTTCCGTTTTAATAATGGAATCAACTAGATAGCTAATCAATAGATCAACTAGATGGCGCTGATAAACATTCCGCAGGCAAAAACCGTTGAACATTTGCCAGACAAACCATGTGCAAGTTTAATTGTAACTTTCTCGGCACGAGTACCTGCTCACGAGTTTTAGAGCGGGTCACGCTGTCAAACCGTTTGTGACGCTTCAGTTATAGAACGTTATGAACGTTGAAGTATTTTTAATTTTTGTAATAGCAGTGTTTCAAATTTTGTGGTGATATTTGCAGGTTTTTAAGCTAAAGAAATGTCTCTACAATTAGTAAATGTGAAAAGAAAAGAAAAATTATGTTTATTTTGTGATTTACCGGGTAAACTGGCAAATGAACCGAAAAAAAGTCATTTAACACTATACAAAATGCAGCTAATCGACGCAAATATGTTATTCGAGATAAGTTTGAGAAGCTGTTAGATCCGGATGATAATGAACAACACTTCTCATGGCATAGAAGTTGCATATATCGGCGAGGTATATCAGCGAACAAAAAAATCGTCGTCGTGCAATAGCACTGTTTAAAGAGCAGGAAGAAAGTGTTTCGTCATCAACACAGGACATGGTTGGCCTATCAACTCTTAGGAATTAGTGTTACGCAACTCTTAGGAATTAGTGTTAGGAATTACCTTTCATTGCCAAGATGTCGACTAACAACCTACAACCGTTACTGGATATAAAAGAGTGTTTCAACGACCGCGTCTGATTTAACATACTTGGCTCAACGCAGCATTGCACTCGCAATATTAAAGGATGTAGTTATCTCTAATCGTGATCTTAAAACGATACTGGTATATTAATTTGGTGACAATATTGTGTTCTCATATCTAACTGAGAGGAAGCAATCTTCTTTGATTTTTATGGCAAGAATTTTATTAAACAAAATAATAGAGGTTGTTATTATAGCGTGGACTAGACAAGCAAAGACATGATAATTGGAGAATATTTAGAAGTCCAATTCGGCTATGAAAGAGGATATGGAAAGCTGCACCCAGTGTAAATGGCAAAACCGCCTTTGACAATTTTTTAAATCAGGCCTTGCAAATATAATTCTGTTTTCAGAACAGTGTCCTGTAGTTGTAAAAAAGCAACACTCTTTGCATATCGCTTTGCAAATGCGTCCAATTCATCATTGTCAAAACAAAAAGACTCTCTTTACTTAAATCATCCATCAGAATGTGGTCAACGGTTTTTGCAAACGGGATGTCTCTTGACGCCCGGTCTGATATGTCCTCATGTTAATGTCAAGGTTTCTGTGAGCAAAATACTCATTATCATTGATGTTGTGTGTGGATATTTTACAACATTTCCTCAAAAGTGGATTGGAAGAGGCAGGAAATGTTGTGTCCACATATTTTACAACATTTCTTCACAAGTGGATTGGAAGAGGCAGTTTATTCCCATAGCCCGCTAGGTCACCTGACTTTACCTGTCTGGATTTTTTGAAGTGAAAACTTCTTTAGGCGCGCTCAGCACTTTTATTTCTGTGAGTGTTGTATGAGATTGGGTCGCCACGCGTCACGCTCGACTATGTAATGCTCCTTCTGGTAAAGTAGGCTCGAGTCGACTAAGTGAGAGAGGATTACTCGGCAGAGCGAGACAGTAGAGAGAGTTTCTGGGGTATTGAATGAGACTGAGCTGTCACGTTCGTCTATGTAACGCTCAGTCGAGTAAAGTTACTCGTTGACTAAGTGAGAGAGACAAACTTGAATCTAAAGTATTTACAGCATATTTTAGCTTCCATAGCTATCTATTGTTTTATTCTTAGAATATAATAGCAGTGAAGAAAACAAATCAGAGGCAAATTTCACAATATAATTCACAAATATTATTGTTTATTTTGTAACGAATGTTACTTCATGGGTACAGAGATAAGAATAAATCATTTTATATAACACTATGGATCTATCTTTGGTTGATTCACCAAACTAATCCATTATATAACATAAATGTAATTATATAGGTATTATAACAGGCGTATTTTTTAAAATAATAATACCTGTTAAGGGAGAAATATATATTTATTCCTTCCTAAGTAAAAGAAAATATAATACAATCAGAAATCAGAATCAGAAAATAATGTATCAGGAGGTTCCGTCTGATCGAGTTACCGTCCAATTGTTTTCCTCTCTGTATCGAATCGAATTGAATTGAATTGGATTGAATCGAATCGACTGCCGAAGTAATGATCCGTCGCTGTACTTGCTAACTATGAGTAGGTATTTTGGAGCGACATACAGTGGAGCCGCATCTTGCGCCGATTGCCTGAAGCATCTGTGTCACGGGCGTGTACGGTCAACGTGTATTAACAGGTGCGGTGTATTGCGGATTCTGGTAAAACGGGCGAACGGTGACAGTATATAATTTATTTACAATCAACATTAGATTTGCATATGTCGAATGATCCAAATGAAAGTACAACACAATATGGTACAACAATTGATTGAGTTTTTGTTAGATATCTAGCAAATAAAAGTATTCATCGCATATTTTAGTTATCAGGTTTGTGATAACTAAAATTGTTTCATTTTTATAATATTATACAAATGACGTCAGTCAGAGCAGAGTGTACCAGAGTAATTTATATACAATTATAACTGTATATATTTTAAATTTTATTTTACTTTGTGAAAATAGAAAAAAATATTTATTTCAATATTAATTGAAGGGTGCAGGAATAGAACTAGGAATGTCCAAAAAACCGTTTTCGAGATAATCAACTTTTTATTGCAAATTCGTTATTACAAAGCTTACAAAATGCAACAAATTGTGATTGATCATATACTAGGACACCTAAATGTGTCTTCTTTAGAACAGAGCAGAAAAATTTGTAAAGGAACGTTTAAGTTCAAATTAGCTGCCAAAATTTCACCCAAATATGCAAATATGCAGGAACAAAACAGGGAATGTTCACAGGCTCTACATTATGGTAATGGGCAGGATCTCTGAAAAAAATACAGTACTTATTAGTTTGGTCAGTCAAGTGTCTAGATTTCAGTTTCGTGTACTCTTACCATTCCGTCACTGCTCATGTGCAAGTTCGGTGTAAAAAACAGCTGCTTCTGGTTGCTGACAATATGCCTTAAGCTGCTGTAAGTTTAAGTATTTCTCCTTTTTTATAGGCAGTGTTTCTGGAAAATTTATACTGAGGTTACAAAGCGGAAGAACGTTGAATTCTAGATATGCTTACCCGTATATTTTGCAGTAGGAAGCTCAAATTCACCTTCGCCAAGTCTCGGCCTTAAAGGTTTTTTCCTACTAGCATTGACAATGCATCCAGTAAGAAAAGTGCCATTATAATTTGGCCGAAAATACAGTAACTTTGGGTGATCCTTTGTGCAATAAATTGCACGTACTTCTTGAATTGCAAAGGGACATTTTGCTCGAAATCTACCCTTAAAAAATGTTGTCCAGTCTTTAACCATATGTCTTTCAACCCTTATTACTGAAAATGGAGTTGGTTTTGTTCTAGAGTGCTCCAATAAATCATAGTACTCCTGTGGTAATTCCATTCGTGTCTTCAGGTTAACCAATCCCATGTTTTTATCACATTCCAGGTAGGAGTGTCCCCGGATTGGGAATGTGATACGGATGGACTCAAGTTTTCTTCCAAAAAAAAAATCACTAGAAATAGTTTTCAAGTTCTTATCTAGGCCGCTAGAGGGGGCAATTTATGGACCAAAACATTTATGGAAGCATTTTTCTCAGAAATGTTTCCTATTCAGATATGTTAAACAGCAAAAATATGGAGAGCCGGTTTCAGTACGCATAACTTCTGTTATTGACATTTTGTTCTATCGCGCAAAGGAAAAGGTGGGGGAAGCCCCTAATGATTTCTCAGAAAAATGTATTTTTCTCAGGATTGGCTCTTCAAAAGTCAAGTATTATTATACATCGTTTAAAAGGTAATTTCATTCTTTATCTCGCAGTGAGGCGGTATGCATCTACCTCATTATAGAAACCGATAGATGGCGTTTTTTCAAAAGAATGTCATTTTATGGATTTTCTCAAAAAAAATTAATGCACTGCTGTAGTTTTCTTTACATAAATGAATTCAGCACAAAAAATTATGAATATAGCATAAGTTTCAAATTTATAACGATTGTCGTTTATCAGATCCAGTTTTTTTACGTGAAATAGCAGGATAAAACTTTTTATATCTTACTTATGAAGAGGATAAAAGTATCTACATTTTGACGTCAAAAAGGGTTCGATATCTCTTTTTATTATTTAGTTATTACAGTGATAGGGCCAGTTTTAAACAAAATATCTTAAATTTTGCCACAAATAGAAATCAGTAACGGTAAGATCAGGGAACCTATCAGAGAAAATAGCGAGGGAAATATAATCCCCATAACATAATATAGATTCATAATATACGTAGGACCTAAGACGTAAACAAACAAGGCCCTATGCAACATACAAAGACACCATGGGCGGAGAATGCATGCATGAGGTAAATAAAGACAGAGCATAACGCATGTGGTCGCATAGACTACACGGTGACCGGTTACTTTTTGTTTTATTAATAACTAAATTAAAATTCGTCATAAAATTAAAAAGATTTAATAAATAGCTTCGACATGTCACATCATGAATTATCGAACATGGAAACATATTAAAGTATTTTTAATTTATCAATATTGTAAATATAAACATCTCCAAAAACGGGGTGTGAAATTAAAACTGCTAGTAGAGCCTCCACGCAAATCACTTGTCATATGATCATCGAGTGAGTTTAAGATGGAAGCAAGGGTGAATGCCACATATATGGAGTTATAAGTTTTAAACAATATATGTACCAACTAAAAGGTAGGACGTATGTTTTCTCTATATTGATTGTCAGTAGTCTGTGTTTAAACCAGCTTTTTGTATGGCGGAAGCCAGTCTCAGCTTTATCCTTGAGTACATACCATGTTTCTGCTTCAAAAAAAAATAGCGGTATCATCTGCATCGCCTATAATTTCACCAACATATTCTAACTAGAATAGTTTATTGATATATAGATTAAAAAGTACTGGACCCAATACGATACCCTGAGGTATTCCATATTCTATATATGTCTGATTGCTTATTGTGTGCTCTAGTTTTACCACTTGACGTCTATTTTGCAGGTAACATTGAAGTAAGCGTAGGCAGTTTCCACTTATACCCATTTCTTCGAGCGTTCCTAAAAGTAATTTGTGACTAACTATATCGAAGGCCTTTGCCAGATAAAAAGGCATAGACACGGGTTCCGTCTTTCTAGTGCAGCATGGACTTTCTCGATTAAGGCTATTAGTTACGAGTGCGATTGGACGATAGTTGGTGACGAGAGTATCCCTTTCTAAAAATAGGTACTACTATTGTTTTTTTGAATACCTGCGGCCATATTCCATAGTTCCTCAAGTGTCCATAGAGTGTACAATATAATGCATCAACCGGAACACACAGTAATTTTTATTTTGGCCGCCAGCAGAATCACAGAATATGTGCAAATGTTTAACGCTATCGTCAGTGTGATTCATTATAAAGTCAAAAAGGAATGAGGAAACCTCATCAGCTCCTTTCTTTGCGACATTTTCAGGATATGTGTAGAACAGTGACTCAGCTGTACTCAAAACATGTATGTTAAAAGAATACATTGACAGTTGACGAAGATAGTAAACATCGTTTGTTGGTACGTTTGGAAGATATACATTTTTTTGGTAATCCATTGCAATTGCGATAAAATCATTACTAGTTCGGGCTCGCTGTTTTGCGCTTCTTTTTTTATCATAGAATGCCTGAGCCCTCCTTTTATGGAGTTCATTTTGATTTTCCAGTCTTCTTATGAGTACTGGAGCTTCTGGATTCCCTTCGGCTTTCAACCTGTTTACCTCTGCTGTAAATTTATCGCAGATACTACACGTATCGCTCCGCGGGTACCCGAAACTGATATTAAATTTTGTATTAAACGTATGTCTATAAGTCTCGTAAGAAACTTTGTCGCTCGGATACGCTTGTTGGAACATGTCAAACATTTTTTTTATATTCAGTTCTTGAGGTAGATAAAGTTTCTTTGAATCGTGTAAACTATAATGTGAATGCCTACCTTTGAAAGAGCTGATATGATCGAAAATATGTTGGTATGTAGTGTCAGACAAACTCTTTATTTTGGAGCTGTGTTGGCCCCTCTTGTCTTTTGGTGCCGTTCCTGTATGTTTTAAAGATTTCTGCAAATGCTCTAACTTGCCTTTAGTAATCCCATGGATGCTAAGAAAAGCTTTGTAGCAAACGGGTATCTCAACTGTACGGTCATCTTTTTGTACTCTAACTCTATAGGAAAATACACTGTCATGAAATATGGCATCCTCTTCCGACTTCCTATTTCGGCGCCTCTGGACAGGTGTAATCGAAATTAAACCGCATAAGTAACTATTTTGTTCATCATTGGTGCCCAAACTGTTAAAATATGACAGAATTGCATTACGTTGGTCGTTGGTAGTAACCTCAAAACATCTTAATCGTTTGCATAAACAGGCAACACCTGGTTCGTGGGAGGCTAGACGAACTTTCTTCATCACATCCTGAATTCGCCCGGTTTTAGGCCTCTTTTTTGGTTGTTGATGCACATTTTTGTCGTTCATTTTTCACACAAAACACAATAAAATCGGTAAGAAGTTGTTAAAACGTGACGAAGTGCCTCGAGATGCTCACTAACTGACTGGTGTATTCTATGGACCCTCCTTGTTTTATACGTGTGGCGCGTGGACGTTTCCAGTTTTATGCCTGCACAGCTAATATTGTTTTATTGAAATATACGAGACCTTTCTAGTTTTATACCGGTCCATATGACCATTCGATAAAGCTCAATAGGTACCACCTGATGGACTAAAATATCACTAAACATGAAAATTTGGACTCTCCTTGTTTTATTCCTGTACCCTTCAATTACTACTGCCTTGCCCCGCTTGTTTTGTAACTGATATTACTTCATGGGTACAGAGATAACTATAAATAATTTTATATAACAATACCGATAATATTATCTTTTGTTGATTCACCGAACTAATCCATTATATAACATAAATGTAATTATATAGATATATATTTTAGAATTCGAAAATTAGAAGTTTTCACTTCTATCGTGTGGTCATAAGCACACACCCATGTTTTTTTCTTTGGTGTAGAATGAAAGATTTAATGTTTAAAGAACGACCAACGACAAGGGAAGATATGGTTTTTAGAATAAATATCACTTAGAATAAATAGAATTTTTTAATCCACGGCATATCATCTGCGGAAGTGATTTCTGCCGCGCAAGTAACACGCGATGGACCAGAGCGTTGTATAGAGAATTATGACAAGCAGTTTGAACATCTGGGTATTAGAAATGGTTCATGAACAAATCTTGAATATGTTCATCAGGCCAGTTGAAAACAAATCTTAAATGGTTTTTATCAATTGCCTACAATGCAATGCATATAAATAATTAATATATAAATGTTTCTAGCTTTATCCTTACTCATTTTCATCGTTTCTAACCACTACGAGTTACTTACGAACATTACTAAGAACATATTTTCAGTATGCCACATTATAGCAAATTAAGGAGACATTCCTTTTTTCTAATTTAAATAATTTCCAGAGATTTATCTGGTATTCTTTTGTTATAGATCTTTTTAAACTAACGTTCTATGTCATACAGTTCCTCAGATATAGCGTCCTCTGTTCATGACTCGCTCGGTACAAGCAAAGAATATTTTACGCAAATATAGAATTGGGTAAAACGGCCACAATAATAGGTATGAACACGAATATCGCGGCTACATAATTCAGGTGCTGATAGAAACCAGCAGTTAATGGAATTTGGAGTGTTGTTTTGGTTGTTATCGCGGGCTGTATTGTTAGATACGGCATCACTACACAGTTAACCGGAACTCCATTGACTGTCATATCTGTTATCTCTTCGCAAAATATATATCTCATTAACTATTTGCACTTGCCGTATTTCATATTATTCATATCGCGCAAACAATAATTAAGCTCATTATTATTTTTCTGTGCACTATCTACAAGGATGAATAGAAAATAAGTTTGAAGCTAACTTACTGTTATCATATTATAGTTAATTTATTTCTTACAACCTGTTCAAAATTAAGTTTGCATTATTGCTCACTTTCTACAAATTCGGTTATATTAGCGGTTTTAGGTGGTATATTAGGATTATTCTTATGGTGACACTATAACTTCCTACCCTTAATTTAGTTTTCCTTAATAAGTGGCCTCTCATCCAGAAGTCGTTTACTTATGTTTTTTAATTATGCCTATCGGGTGCTCAGATCTTTGGAATTGCCCTAGGATTCTAGGGTGCTACTTTCTCAGCAATATCGACGATCCAGCAGAACTGGAATTTACCCCAAAGGTACAGAGGTGAAGTGGAGAAGAGATCTTCCAGTACAGCTTTCAGGAACTAGCACAGGTCTGCAGAGCTTGGTGACAAGAGAAATTTCTTCTCGGTCATCCCATCAATAGAAGCATAATTTACCAGTATCTATGAGGTTTATCTTTACAATAAAATTAGACAGTAACAGAATATGTCTGAATGTCCACGCTTGAGCGAGAAATCAAGAGTAAAATTGAAATTTAGTCAAAATTTAACGGTTAGTTTAATTTTGAAAACGATGACTGCGATGAAAACGATCACGATGACTGGTGACCTTTTCATGGACCACATTGAAGTACAAGCACTGAAGTCGGCTGAGGTACGTAGATGACATTTTCGTGACAAACGGGCGAAACCAGTTACATGAGTTTCTGAGCCACCTCAACAACATCCACATTAAAAGTGAATCACCAATATAGTTACCATGGTTGAATCTTTAACCTTCAACTACACGCGCCCTTAAATTATACACAACTACACGCGTGGTGTATTTTATGCACCACAAAAATATAGTTGAGAATTTATTTAAATAATATAGATTTCGGCCGAAACAATTTATTTTCTTATAAAATATTAAAGCAAGTTTTAATTCGTCTCCGGATGATGCCAACTTGGTTGGCGAAACGCGCGTCGAGCGAAGTGAAAGTGTTTTGGTGTTTGTGGAAACTACTCCGAGTGTTATTAAAGCAAGAACAAAACAACAAAACTTTTAAGAACTCCCATGTATTTAAAATATTTTGTGAAGGCTACAATAAACCTAAACTTAGAAATAAAAATAGTACATATAGTACAAATTGAAATAAAAGATAACTAACCTAAAACATTACATTGTATGGCATTCTCATTTAGAAATATTTGTTAGTTTTCATTCTACTTCATCATTTTCATTCTGATTATGACAGTTTGGGCATGTGATAACAGTGGATGCGTGTTGTTTACAAACTGATCTATTACATGTTTGGCACGACATAGTGATTACTCTATTTTTTTGGCTGCCACAATAAATACAACTTTTCCTTATCTTTGCAGGCGGTTGTTCATCGGGCTCTACGTTTTCCTGATTTTTATATTTTTTGAGAAATAACTGAATATCCGAGGGCAAAGATTTGAGTACAGCTCTTTCAGCAAGATACGGCTTCATCAAAGATATTGATAGACTTTCAGAAAATGTCTTCTATATTTATGCGGCTGTTCGATGTGAGTAGCGTTATACAAGATCTGGCTGTTTATACCTGATACATTTAGAAGTAGGAAAAATATAACCAAAGGCCATCTCCTTGTTCTTCTGCCTACAGAATAGGCACTGCACATTTTATCAACCGTACCAACGAAACCTCCCTTGTGAATATTATAATCCAAAATTATGTAAGGCGTATTTGTATCAGGGTCTATTGCGGAATCGTTATGCATAGTTGAAAGTAGAACTACAGATTTATTTCTTTTTGGCACAAGAAAATATGACCAAGAAAATATGACCATATATTTTCTTTTTCCAAGAAAATATGACCATTGTCTCCTAAACGGTCATATTTTCTTGGAATCAAAAAAGGGATGAATTTGGGAGTGACCCTCGGCAACTGCCATTGGAAAACAAATAGGCAACAAACTGCCCATATAATAATATAAAATACCTAAATATTTACATGGTACGCGCGCGGTGTATTTTGATGACCACAAGAAATTTCCACTATTTATCAAACGCAGTGGTCTTATAGATTGCGCTAGCAAAGCGGTACTGACTGTAGTGGTAAATAGAACCACAAAGAAAGGTTAGGTGGTGCGAAAGCTGCGCAGTAGCGCGTATTTTAAAATGGCGGCCATTTTAGTTTGGCCATTTTAGAGTGGTGTACTTTTTATACCGGCGAGTGTAGTTAAAGGTTCAACAGGTTACAGTTCATCATGGTTCAATCTTTAACCAACTCCCCTTCTCGATGTGCTTATAAAGAAAAAGCCTGATGGTAAGCTTGGCTACAGAGTGTATAGGAACGCAACACATACAGACCGCTATCTCAACGCCTCGACTTACCATCACCCAGCTCAGTTTCATTCTGGAATTAAAACTAACAGCACGCTCAAAAAGACTTGCTCATGATGAAGAAAATGTAGACAAGGAAAGGGACTCATGAAAAAAGCATATATTAAAATTAATCTGTGTTCTTATTGTGGCATATTATACTTTTGTTGTGTATTTAACAATGACGAATTTCTGTAAGTATAGTTAAACACCAGCTGATAATCTCATAACTGTTTATGTAAATATTGCGGTAGCTCTAACTTGAAAATTTCATCGAACCCCAACGTAGCAGACATAAGGACCCAACCTTCCTATACGGACCCAACTGTTTTACATCCCTCTTAAAGATTGTAGCTTTTACGTGATCCACTCGTCTACATCATCAACTTGGTTCATTTGCACTCCGGACTGAATGCGTGATAAGACAAGATACAATATACTGCACTATCATTCCGGCTTTGGGGAACATTTTTTTGTATCAAAACTATTTAGCATGAACCTTATATGTTTATATTCCTGCCGGAGTCGCCGGTGATAGGTTACCGAATTCACCTTATTTATAACTACTTATGCGGATGCTAAAAGAATTTATTATGCAGCATTTCTGGGTGAGAAATAGTCAAGCTTTGAGATTTTGGGGCTATAGTTATTATAAAAACCTACATAAAAAAGCATTTTCTGGGTAAAGTGACAAAGCTGCTGATAACATTGCCTTAAGTCAAGTTGATATATAGACATTCATCATCTCGGATATCCTGAGAAAAATCTTATATTTATGACATACCTATGCTTTTGTACTCCCTTCTATCACATTGGAGATATATTTTAGCAAAGAATCTGTTTGCTATATTTATAGAAGACGGGGCGAAATCTATCTATGACAGTATTAACTATTATAATTATTATTAATTGTGTTAATTGTAAATTGAGTCACCATTCTACAGTTAACATAATAATTACGGAACCTTTATATATGTATACTCTACATTTACATACATAGCGTAGACAAGGAGGAGCTGACCTAGACTCAAAATAAATTAATTTCGAACACTTTTGATTGCATAACACAGTTTTTAATATTTCCTTGCAAAATTCTTGTTTTAACTAGCAGCATTATTTTATGTTTAGCTTTTGCCTAATGAGATTTATAAAAATAAATTAGATGTGGTAAGCTCTGTAGTGCGAGGGGATTAGTCTCTTAGCATTACCTAAAATGATAAAATTTGGTAATACATTTTTTTTATATTTTAGAATTTTCATTGCATTTATGTGTAAAGTTATCGTATTTACAGCCTAATAAAATTTGTGTGGTATATATTTGAAAGAAAGTAATATTTCAAAAGCTGCAAAAAAAATTGACATGGACAAAAACACTAAAAGAGAATGGAATAAAAATAAAATTAAAACCAAAGTGATGATAATAGGAGAAGAAAAATGAGAAGTAAATATTCAGATAGAATAGCTATATATGTAACCAGTTGGGAAAAGTACTATTTTGTGTAACGACCAGATTTCTGCGGAACGAGCGCTAGCGAGTTCCGCAAAAGGATGCGAGTTACACAAAATAGTGTTTCCCAACGTGTTTCATACAAGATTTTTTCACCTATTTTATATTTTATGAAAAGGATGCTGACAATAATCGAAACTTATTATCACCCTTTACTTGTCGACTGATAGAGCGAATTTTTTTCAAACCCTCTTGCTTTACTGTACAACGATCTTCAAAGATTGACTGCTCATCCATAGGATGAGAAGATCTTCTTAGACTATGTTCTCATCCGTTATTTATATCCAAAATATCCCAAACTGGCAAAGAAAAGGGGTTGCGGTCAATTTAGGAGGTAGAAATTTTAGATTTTTGTTTCATTTACCAGAATCATAAAAATCATAAAAAAAATTCGATCAAAATGTTTCACATACTCTACTAGACTGCGCTGCGTTTAAGCTGGTAGTTATTAAACATCTCCATAAATCCGGAGGAAGTGTCAAACCATATAGACCAATATCTCTCATGTCGAATCTTGCTAAAATGTATGCGGAAATTCTAAAAAGGAAATTCTAAAAAAATAAAATATATCGGAAAACTAATATGGATTTGTAGAGGCTATATCTGCAAATGATACAATTGCCTATTTAACCGTTATAATTCACAGTAACGTGGATGCTGCTGAACCGTCATTGTGCGTATTGGTACATCTCCTCTAAAAATCTGTAGGGGATGGTTTTAATGATCTAACAGATAAAATTCACTATGGTGACAGTCACTTTCATAGCTTGCCAGGTCTAAATAACCTACTATGAAATGAACTTTAAAAAACCAGTTGCGTAATATTTTACTTTTCGTAACTTGTTGTGAAAAGTAAGACGTTTCCTAACTTCGTCAGAGGACTGACGTCAGAGGACTTTGAAAAGTGCCACTTTACATGTCAAAATTAGAAAAAGTATATTATTAACAAGTTACTGAAAATGGAAAAAGGCAACAGAGTCTATTATATTATTAATTCCCAAATAATATAATAGAGGTAACCTTCAAACTATGCTATGCGACAAATAGTAAATTTATCAATACAAAAAAAATCGCGGAACAAAGATTAATGTATTTAAGGCGCTTTATAGGCCCGTAATGAAAATGGGTTGTTAGGGTCACGTTCTAACAAAACATGTATTACAAGAGGTTGAAATGGAGTACCTAAAGAGGCGTCACAAAGATATACTACCTCGAAAATAATGCTTGGCATTAGTTGCATTGAAAAAAAGTGCTTTGAAATACACCAGGTGATTAAGCCTCGTGGCGCAGAAGATAAGACTCGATTTTCCTAGTAATTTATTACTATTTTTGTTGTAAAACATTACCTCTACATTTGGATTAATATTTTTTTAAAAAATTTTATTAGAAAATTGTTCACTTATGTGATATTTATTGATGTAATTGAACACTACAATTTGATGATGTAATTGAACACTAATGTGATATTGACGAAAAATGTATATTTAAAAAACACTGTGTCACTAATAATTTCATTAATTATTACTCTACTTAGTTCTAATCAGATTTGGGCAATCACGTGATACCTAATTAAGAATTGCGAATTGCTAAAATGATTTAAAATAATTCCAGTAAATATTTAGCAATTTTGGACCACAAACTGTTATTAAATGCTGCCGTAAGACCAAGCCTTGATTATGAATCTGCCCTATGGGTTGCCACATATATGAGGCATCTTAAAAATATTGAAAGGGTATTGATAAAATGTGTTAAATATTTTTATTTTAAGGTTGACGGCACATCCCACCAAATTGGACATATTCGTCAAATTCGGCTAGATCTGTACAATATTACATTAGAATCACCTCTTCATTATCGTCTATAAAATTATAAACTCAACTTTTAATAAATGCAGGATATTGTTGTTTGCTGCGAAAATAATAAAATTAAGAAAACATTTCGGTCATTTCATGTAGGATTTTTTTTTCATTCACATGTGTCTCGAAATTTTAAGTTAGCATTCACTGTGTTAAGTACCCACTCTTTAACATGTATATCTAAATAGTGTGAACTTAATACTTTCATATTTGTTATGTTGTGATATATTTACGTGGTAAGGATTTTTATATTGTTATTTTTCTGTACATATGATTAATATGAAATTAATCACAATACAACCGTATCCTGTAATATCAAATTCACTTCTAATTGACACTTATATTTCTAAAATAAAATAACAGATTATCAGACAAAATAAGACGGCAACAAAATAAGATGCACATTTTATTTATACTCAACGATTTGTAAATTTTTATTCGCGGCGCATTCGTCAGATTTTGAACTCGTAATCTTCAATGTTCTAAACGCAAACTTCTTCGATACACATCAACCATAAAATACCACATAAACCATTTATCAAATTACTTTATTCGGAGGTGGAAAAAGCGATCTTGCGAACCCGAACCCGATATATGTGTGTGTTGCTGTGTGTGTTAGTTTTAAGTTCTATGCTATTTATATTTCTCATATCAGAAGTAATCTTGGGTTAGTAGCAATAGATTATGGAGAGAAATTAAGTGAAAACACTTGCCATTTGTAGGTACATTTAGATACATACAGAAATGAATTATTGAGAAGTTGCACAAGTTCTATCCCTTTTAGGTTCTTAGAATAATGAACGAGTTATATAATTGAAAAATTTAGACTTTAATTATATATACATATATATAGGCAATATTTTTAATAATTTATTTTCTTTTTCTGCGCTATTGACTATTATAACCAACTGGCATACGTGGATATATTATTGTGAATATTTACCTGATATATTGTAAAAATATATCCAAAAACACGTTTACTCAATTGATGTTTTAAAAATAAAAGTACCTCCGCCACATAAAGCATTTAATTCATATCGTCCAGTTTGCTTTTGTATACATTTCTTCTATGCATTTTTGTACATAATTGACCTGCTATATGGAAAATAAATGAGTGCTCCTTAATAAAAGTTTCTCAGATCATTTGATTAATTTCATTAGAAGCCTCCAGGCAGAATTACGTCAGTAGATCGAATAAGTCCAAGTACCAATCATGTAAGCTTCTAGTAATTTGTTACAAAGACACTATATTTAAACTATTTATATGTGTCATTTGCGAACACTTCTCACAGAAGGGAAGATCTATACCCACCACTTAATAATATAACACCGTTCAAATATTGTATCGTGCCGCTGCACTTGTTACTCGTTACATGACTTTATTCATCACATTAACAATCACAATATAATCAATCTCACACATAATATCTGCAGATACCATCAAACCCTGACATATATATTCTTTCCACCTGAATAACACCCTTCTCACAATTTGAATGGGCCGCGTCCACGGCTCCCGTTTATTATCAATTAAATGACAATGTCCTCTAAAAACGGCCTCAGTCGTTTATTATCAATATCAGGTCACTTCGATCACACGAGAGGTAGTAGTAAAAGAGCAATTCTCTAAAACTTCCCCTATATCGCCTCTCCGGCAGTCCCTGCTGCCCCGTCGTTGTTTTAGAGGCGGGGGTGGAAAGGTGGTAGAGTACGATATGATTATGATCCTAGGTTGCCTAGAAACGCGCAGCTTCAATCCCCTCTACTCTGTATAAAAAGCGAGGGTGGCGAAAAGCGCACCACTTCGTCTATGTTGATCGCGGTCTGTGCGTCGTTATTATGTTGTTTGGTTTGCTCTCTTGTTTCATATGCAGCTACTTGATGTTTGTGATGCATTTTTGCTTGAACGGTTATTCTCTGCTATGGTGGACAGTTTTTTGACGTATTTCAGTACGCTCGCAGACAGATTTCCCATCAGCTGGTTGAACTCGGGCCACGATACCCTACGATACGTTATGGTGAGTTGAAAATTTGTTGTAACTCTTATTAAAATGTACCTATTATTGTATTTATACAAGATTGATGTAGTTTTAAATATGTTGGCATATCTTTATATACCGGAATACATCTTTCCTATACAGATATAACAATTGCAGTAAAATATTACATTAATCTTGAAATACTAGGAAAAATATGTTGCAAACACTGGTTCCACTGTAATTAATATGCTTTGATAGTCAAATATAGTGTTTCTATAAGAAATATAGATATCTGACTATATCATATATTTTAGATTCATTATAAAATTATTGCATAATAGTGTTAACATATGGAAGATACTATTTATCTTAGTAGTGAGTTTAATTGTGTAAAAATGGGTACTTTTATTCAGTAAAATTTCCATGACTTTAAAATACTTATTCTAACGTAATTGACATTCAATGATTCCAGTTACTGTTAATATATATCTGTAATATTTTGTAATCTATTTAATAGTATTTTCAAGTTATAAACTATAAACATACATGAAAACATAAGGGAATTATAAGCCATTAAATTCAAGTCCACAAAAGTTCAGATTTCTAGCAACAACCTCACGACTAATGTTACTAACCTGTTGCTGCTCATTATCAAAATGTATTTTCAGTTTTAGCTCGAATAAAATAACCTCTTCGGTTTCGCAAGATCAATTTTTCCATCTCCGGATAAAATAATTTCATGTTTTATGATTTATGTGGTAGATACTGATATGGATCTAAGAAATTTGGGTTTAGAACATTGGAGATTATGAGTTCAAAATGTGGTGAATGCGCCCCGAATAAAATTACCGAATCTAGGAGTAATTAAAATCTGCGTCTTCTTTTGTTGCCGTCTTATTTTCTCTTATAATCTGTTATTTTATTATAGAAATATAACTGTCAAACAGAAGTGAATTTGACAGGATATGGTTATAATATAATTAATTAATGATGTAGACAGATAAATAGCAATAGAAAGACATATATATATATCACAACCTAACAAACATTCATTAAGTTTATACTGTTCATATATAAATGTTAAATGGTAGGTAACTAACACAATAAAATCAACTAAAATTTAGACAAAAGTGAAAACAAACGGAAATGAAAAACAAAAACTGAATTGATCGAAATTTTTTCCAAATTGTATTATTATCGCAGCAAACAATGTGTTATCAAAATCAAAAAAGAAAATGCGTTTAGCAAAAATTGAGTTTATAATTTTATAGAAAACAGTAATGAAGAATTTGACCTTAGTAATATTGAATGCATTTAGCTGAATTTGACGAATATATCTAATTTGGTGGCATGTGCCGTCAACCTTAAAATGAAAACATCTAACACATTTTCTCAATATCCTTTCAATATTTTCACGATGCATCATATATGTGGCATACCATGTAGCAGATTCATAGTCATGGCGTGGTCTAACCAAAGCATTTATTAACAGCTTATCGATATTGCTGTTTTCTAAAACATATATTGGCCAAACAAGTAGATGTCTAAAAGACAGTATTACCTCACATAAGAGTGGCGTAAGAAAAAATAAACTTTCTTGTACCTTAGCCAAACATAGCTTAGATTTAAACCATACAATTTACTTTATTTTACCAATAGTAACAACCCCCTCTTTCGTTCCCCAGATAGTACTTTAGAATAGATTTTACATACCAATAAGATATATTGTTTTAAAATTTTTCCATTCCTAATTATTCCAAGATTCTAGTGTTATTAACGTTATCGTATTTTTGTTCAATGATAGACATACATTCTCAATATACCTCATTTATAGGGTAGATAAAATGTATAGTTGCCATCTCTTTTCTTTCATATCCCATCGCACTTCAATTAACAGTTGGTAATTCTGCTCAATGCATGTTTCCTTACCTGTTTGTTATAACCACGTTCAATTGTTCTAGTTACATCCGCCGCCACCTTCTCAGTGGCGCCGATGTTACATGTGCTCAAGATGTAGTTTGTTTAAATCCAAAGGCATTCGACGTTTTTCTAATTTTTTTAATAATCTATGACAATCCTTAACCGGTAACATGTTTGTTAACTATAAGTGCATAAAATTTTGTGATGACGTCTATGCAGCAAATTTGTTATATGTTCCTTAACTAACCTCACTTTCGTAAGTACCTTATAGTCTTATTTAGTATAATTATCACAATTGTTGTTATTTATTATAGCCTTCCTGAACAAGGATCAAAATAGATTCGAAAGCTTGGAAAGATAAAAGAGTTCAGTTCATTTCTTACCCAATCATAACAAAGTTAACCATTAACTTAGTCAGTCAGTACTAATCTTCGCGTATATATAACTTTTAAGTTCTTTGCTATTAATATTTATTATGCGCGACGAAGTCGTGGGTTTGTAGCAGTTCATTACACAGAGAGATAAACAAATATATAGATAATTAATCACAATGAAACACTTACCAGTTGTATATATGGAAATATAGACGGAACCGAACTATTAAATGAATCACTTAAGTTGTACGAGTTCTTTCGCCTTTATTGAGGATCTTTATTAAATTAAAGAAATCATACATCACTTTGAAGATCCTCAATAAAGGTGAGTGATTCATTTAATAATTCGTTTCCCTATATATGTTCAGATATACAACTGGTTAATGTTTTCTTGTGATTATTTATCTATATATTTGATTATTTTCCCGTGTAATGAACTGCTGCAAACCCAAGATTTCTTCTCAAAATTTTGGCCTTTTTTTATTGTTTCGACATTTTCGTCATAACTTTTTTTTTAATTTTTAAATAAATCGATTGGAAATTCAATTCTCTACAAAAAGGTTCATATAAAGTATATCGTAGGTTCATATAAAGTATAAATTTTGCTTCGTTTGGGAGATATATGGAAAAAACTGAAAAGGGCGCACTTACACCACTATCTTCAATTTGCACCCTCTAATTTAATAGCACTCCGCGGTTTTTTCTTCTTTGATAACCCATTGACTGATTCCTGCAATAAAAACCCATGAAAGTCTTAGTTCCTTTCTATATGACATAATCAATAGCCTATATGTCTAAAACTCATTGCTCCTGCATGTACAATAATTAATATTGATCCTTGACATATATTTGCAAATAATCATTTTGTAGAATCGTCAGTCCAGTTATTGGAAGATGTGTCCACTATGTAAGTATGTTTGATCTAAAAATACTATTGGTCTGTTTTGACTACGGAAGGATTTTTTTTAATTTAATTTGCAAGGCTCGGATTTCTATTTTTCCAGTAAGAATTTTCTGTAATTTTGTGTTCTCTTCCACCTTAAAACCATTTTCTTTACAATCGTTCTTAATCAAGTTTCCGATGGATTTAAGACGTAAATCTTCTGTAATTTTTGTTAGTTTTTCTTACTGTAACAGGACAACCTTCATGTGTAAAAAAATCGTAAATAATTTGTGGAATGTCTCGAGATGGATAATCCGTTATATCCGTGACTGTTGATCTTCCGACACGTTTCTCTTTAGGTCTGGAACATTTGACTTCACCGCTGATCCTTAATGAATTTTGGTCTTCTTTAACAACTCACTCCATGGTACGCACAGAAATACCTAACAAAAAAAATTTTGGAACTACGTTATGACATTTTGGAACTACGAAATTATTATGAAACGTTACTTAAATATTAAATCTAATATATTTTTTCTTTGTCTGTGACTAAAAAATAACTTTATATATTACATAATAATGATAATAATAAAGACAATGTTTTTCAAATCTATAATTTGAAATGAACACATAAAATACGCTCTTTTCTTGCTACGTATTAAGATCTGAAGATTAAAATCTGATATTATTTCAGAAAGTAATTTAGTAAATGTGAATTTCATGGAGCATTAACCTTGTTTGTATCTCGTATAAGTGTTTTTAGATATTGCTGTTTGAAAGTGACTTCCCTATGGAAATGATTATTGGGTATATTATAGTATCTATAAATTACAAAGAATACTAAGAGAAAATATAGCAGTCATAAACTTATAAAATTAATTTTTAAATGAAGATTTCTTTATTATAAATGTGCATTCATTCAACATCTTAGACGGAATAACAATGAACTATTTAATATTGACTCATTTTAATTAATGCAGAAACTGGAGTGGATCTAAATTTTTGAGACTAATTACTTAAACACAAACGGGGTTCCAATATTAATTAAAATGCTAGTTACACAAGTTTGTAGAGGTTTATAAATACTGCTTTTAGTTTCATTATTTTACTTTTTAGTTGGGAATAAATAAATCAGTTCAGTTCGCAATGAGTTTTACTTTGTGGAATTTTTTTATAGAACATCTGCAAGGTTTGCTTATTTTATTACCACTATCTAATATTTCTTACATAAATTGCCCATCGACAAAAGTCTATGGGTAATATACACTAGTTTTTAAGTTATTTGCTATTTATATTTATTTATCATGATAGACATAATTTTAGGTTAGTAGCATTATAAATAAATTATTATTAATAAATACGTACGAAGAGAAATTAAAAGGAAAGCTCACCACTTATACAGTGCGTTAGAAAAGTAACGGTTAAATTAAATATTTCTCAAGACTGAAGTTTTTATCGAAAATCCTCGGACACGTTGATTTTTATTTTTAATTTCGCTTATTTTGATGTAATATACAATAAGATGACGCTCTAGGTGTTCCGGATGTGACGTTATGGATAATTTTTTTAAATGGCAACAATATATTTTCCGGCAGATTTTTGTAGATGAACCCTTTATGAGTTCGGAAATATAGCACATTTTATATTTATTTTGAGAAACACAGGTCTAAACGAATTCATAAAAATATAATGTTGCCAACTCTACTCTACTCTGACAACTCTACACAAAAATACCATACTGCTGCATTGAAAATAGCAATTGGAGGAAGTGTGCTATGGCTCGCTTGAAACAAAAAACTAAAGTGACAATAAATAATGTTGTCACTGTCAAAAGTGTTGTCATTAGAAACAAAGATGTTATCCGAAAAAGAAAGAATAGAAATATTAATTATGATAGGTTACGGTGATTTAACCCGAACATATAAAAAGTTTGTGATATGTTCCATTCCAAATATGAAGGTTAAACGTCAGTCAGTCAACAGTAAGCAGGATTGAAGAGAAGTATAGAGAGCATGGCACTGTCAGATCTTCCGAGAAGTGAACGTACCAGAGTTGTTAATGATAAAAATAGTTTCAATGCTTTTTGTCCGTCCATGAAAATCGGTATTCGACGATGCGAGGATATGCAGGTGAATATGGAATTTCAAATTTTTCGGTTCACAAAATTCCAAAGATCAACAAGTATCATCCGTATAAAGTTAAATTAATACATGAGTTAAACAAGGATGATCCAGATCGACGTGTTCAATTCTGCCAGGAAATGTTGGAGATAATACGCATAGATCCCACTTTTTTAACAAATTCGATTTTATTTTCTGACGAGGAGACGTTTTCCTTACATAGCGTTGTAAACAGGCAAAACTGCAGATACTGTGATAGTGACAGGCCAAATTGGGCAATTGAGGCTCACACTCAATACTCACAAAAATAAATGTATGGGCGGGTATTACAGGAAGCAGGATTTTCGAAATTTAACCGGAGACACTTGTTTAAATTTTCTCCGCAACGACTTACCCCCGCACTTGCCGTATTGTTGCTTAACCCCCGCACTTGCCCAAATATTGCCGAACCAACGTTCCAGCTGATGAAATCTGGTATCAGCAAGATGGAGCACCCTCATTATGTAGTAAATGTCGCGTCAATATTTACACGAGGTGTTCAAGTGTGGTGGATTGGGCGAAGAAGGCCTATGGAAAAGCCTGCTCTATCGCCTGATTTAACCCCAATGGATTTCTTCCTTTGGAGTAACTTGAAAAGCAAAGTTCATTCCTCAAAACCGAGGAATCTGGAAGAACTGAAGAAGAGAATACGGTACCACATAAGAGCAGTGTCTGCGATTGTTTTAAATAATGTGTGGGCGGAAACAATCATCATTTAGAGTTGTGCTTAAGAGAGAACGGTCGCAAAAACATTCAATTTAGATTAATATTTATTTATACCTACGTTCCTATTCTTTTTCATCTATTCTTTGTTTTGTTCTTATTTTTTGTCATCATGACAATATTCCACCTACACCCTAATATTTTAACTGCCACACGGGCCCTGAGTCCATTGTACTTGTACGTTAACCTCCGCCCTAAAAAAGCACCAAGTATACGAGATATAATAGTTAGCATATAATAGTTAAAGCAGTTATATGATTTTTCGCCGCTTTCCAAACCAGGGAGCGCTGGTTCAATACTCACATCAGGACTTTTTTAATAAGGCAGGCAACAGAACACACATACCATGGAGGTTGGCGCTGTAAACGCCATCTATCAGGTAGTAGCTGAATTAATTTAGTAGGTAGGTACTGTTCATGACAATTGATGGGTTATGATCACATATGTCACATCCGCTTTCAGATTTCCGTCCCATTTTCAGAAATTTACCCTCATATCGCGGTAATAGATGTTTACACATCAAAAATTATTTATGACGTTACATCCGGAACACCTAGGGCGTCATTTTATTGTATATTACATCAAAATAAGCGGAATTAAAAATAAAAGTCGACGTGTCCCAGGGTTTTAGATAGAAACGTAAATCTTAAGAAATATTTAATTTATTGGTTACTTTTCTAATGCACTGTATATTTGGATACACAGAAATGCAGCATTGAGAAGTTGCATAAGTTCTGTCGCTTTTATTCAAGCTCATCGGAATAACGTACTATTTATTTAGTTGAAGCCATGTACACTTTAATTTCTTATTAACACGAATTGGTTTCACAGCTACAATCATTAAAAAATGTGACATAATTTTTGACAATCTTTCATAGAGTAATTATTTTTAATTAATTAAATAATTATTTTTTTATAAAGTATATTATAAAGCCTAAAGTATTCAAAGCCAAGAGTTACCAATCACAAATATACGAGGCATGCACGTGCACAGCAATATTGCCAGAACTACACTAATGAATCTAAACTATAAATAATAAAAATTGCTTTGATTTATTGGTAATATAATTAACATTGACATGGACAAACTGGTGACTCTTGGTTGTGAAAACAATATAGTTTACTATTTATAATCATTCTATTTATAATAATTAATATAAAAAATATCAGGTATATATTTACCTATATCGAATTATTAACCTATTAACGAATAAATGAATAACGTAATGAATTTCGTTAAATAAGTAATTTAAAATAACACAAAACACGTAATAAAGAACAAATATAAAACGGAGCTAACTTAACATGTAACCCAAACAATGTGTAATTTAAAGTGTCACTTTACATTTTTACATCAGAAAAGTGCCACTTTACATGTCAATATTAGAAAACAAAGTGTTTTTCATCAAGTAAATACCAGCTCTAACAATTAATATTTTATTAATATAATAAAATGATTTAAAAAAAAACATTAATCTTGATATTGTTTGTAGAGCTAATCTATTTTGGTACGCACCTAAAAATATTTCCTCAATTTCACATCAAAATTACCTGAGCGATTTCAAGTAATGACAGGGGAGAGTGTACATTTTAATGCACACATTTTTTTGTACATACATATTTGGTGGGTGTATTATGTTAGGGAGGTAATGTAGGAATTTTGATATACTTTCTAGTGAATAGTGCCGTACAATATTTACGAAAGGAAGTAATTTAGAAACAATTTGCTAATATCATCTAACGTCATAAAATTATGTATACTTAACCCAGTTCCTACTTCCATAATAAACCTGCTAAATATCACAACTTCTACAGTTACAGCAAGTATACTCAACAATGTGCTGTAGGTACACCTGCGTAGGTAGAAAACTTACACAAATAAATACAAAACACCATTATTTGCGTCCGCTATTGTTATAATGATATGAAGCTGATATGATTAGGTATCTAATTTTGATGTTCCTTTGTACCTGTAGATACTACACGAATCAATGGCAACTTTGGTTTTATGACCGTCCCCTAGAATTTTTTTAATTAATTGCACAATTTTTTTCGCAAATGCACTCTTTAGTTTAAAAATAAGAACTGTTTTGTTGTGAAATTAGTGACTAAACTAATTTACTCACTGGACACATTTTATTTCATGTATAAAAAATTCACCGACCTTGTCTACTACGCAAGTGTCTTACGCGTATTGAAAATACCAGACACAACTATTTGTTTACTGTAGTATAGAACTTGAATAGTTACACAGGTCTTATGTGTCAAAATAACAATTTTTATCGGTTTGTGGTGACAGCTGGTAGAGGCTTAGGATGATCACATGCTGAAAATGAAGCATTTATTATGCCCAATTGAAATAGTCGATAGGAGAAAGCTTCAGGCAAAACTTGCGGAACTTATTTTCAAAAGGAGGTGTCGAAAATGGTTCTCTCGCAATAACAAAGACGTGTTTTATTGTTGCACGTGTGCTCGCCCTCAAAATCGAGTAGCTCTGATATTGATGATGATACATGATTCGGTTTTGTAAATTTTAAAACATTGTATATTCAAATAATAGTTGTGGTAAAATTACTTTACTATATGCTGGATAAGTAATATTGGTTGTGGTTGGCGCCGATTGCGATACATACATTATGAAAACAGATAAGAGTCATTGCGTCATTGACATTGTAGGATATGTATTGTAAAAATCAAGATATAAGATTTGTTTCACTTAAAATAAAACCAACAAAAAGAAATTATTTAATTTGGAAATAATAAAAATAACACACATATATATATATATATATATATATATATATATATATATATATATATATATATATATATATATATATATATATATATACATATATATATATATATATATATATATATATATATATATATATATATATATATATATATATATATATATATATATATATATATATATATATATATATATATATATATATATATATATATATATATATATATATATATATATATATATATAAAGGGTCCGCCAAATATTCCGCCATATTCAAATAATAGTTGTGGTAAAATTACTTTACTATATGCTGGATAAGTAATATTGGTTGTGGTTGGCGCCGATTGCGATACATACATTATGAAAACAGATAAGAGTCATTGCGTCATTGACATTGTAGGATATGTATTGTAAAAATCAAGATATAAGATTTGTTTCACTTAAAATAAAACCAACAAAAAGAAATTATTTAATTTGGAAATAATAAAAATAACACACACATATATATATATATATATATATATATATATATATATATATATATATATATATATATATATATATATATATATATATATATACATATATATATATATATATATATATATATATATATATATATATATATATATATATATATATATATATATATATATATATATATATATATATATATAATATATATATAAAGGGTCCGCCAATAGGGACGCTCGATCTTTGACAGCTCATGGCGACCATGTTGTTTGTGGTAGAGTTGGCAAACGTAGTTGTTATTATTCAGTGTATCTTCACAAATCACCATGAACCAATTCAGCCGCGAGCAACATGTGCAAATCGTTAAAACTTATTACGAAAATCATTCATCGGTTCGAGCAACGTTCCGCGCGCTCCGCCAATTTTACGGTGCAATTGATCGTCCTGCTGAGTCGACTATCCGTCGTTTGATTAACAAATTCGAGGCAACCGGTTCGGTGAACAATCAGCCAACACCGACGCGTCGTCGAAACGTCCGATCTGCCCAGAATGTCGCCGCTGTGCGCGATAGTGTGCGTGAAAATCCGCGACAGTCAATTTCACGTCGCGCACAGGAACTCCGCCTTTCGGAAACATCACTTCGCCGAATCTTGCATCTGGATTTGGGCATGCATCCGTACAAGATCCAGCTGACACAAGAGCTCAAAATAAACGACCATAGACAGCGCCGTATCTTCGCTGATTGGGCTTTAGAGCAGTTGGAAGTCGACCCCGATTTTGGTAGCAAAATCATCTTCAGCGATGAGGCACATTTTTGGTTAAATGGGAATGTCAACAAGCAGAATTGCCGTTATTGGGCCGAGAACAATCCACAGGAGGTCCACCAGGTCGCAATGCACCCAGCAAAGGTAACTGTTTGGTGTGGATTTTGGGCCGGAGGCATCATCGGGCCGTATTTCTTCGAGAACGACGATGGTGTGTCCATCACGTTAAACGGCGAACGATACAGATCCATGATAACGAACTTTTTCTGGCATGAAATCGACAATATGGATGTCGAGGATATGTGGTTTCAGCAGGACGGCGCTACGAGCCACACAGCGCGCGCCACAATGGATCTTCTGCATGAGCGCTTCGGAGGAATGGTTATCTCGCGCGGAGGCGACATCAACTGGCCACCGAGATCGTGCGATTTAACCCCACTAGACTATTTCTTGTGGGGTTTTCTTAAATCACAGGTCTACGCAAACCAACCACAAAACACTGATACCCTCAAAGTCAACATACGCCACGCCATCGATGAAATACAGCCCGATTTGTGCGCCAGAGTCATTGAAAATTGGACTTCTCGTATGCGCGCCACCCAGCGAAGCCGAGGTGGACATTTGACCGATATTATTTTCCATACATAATGCCTTCGAATACTCTTTCAAACAAAAAATAAATTTCATTTATACCTCTCACACAACTTGCTTTATTTCATTTTAAAGATCGAGCGCGCTTATTGGCGGACCCTTTATATATATTAGCTTTGAAATTCTTTGCTATTCATATTTATTTTGTGAAAAGTAATCTTGGGTTTGTAGCATTTCATTACATAGGAATAAGCAAATAGACGAATAAGAAAGAAAACACACTTACCAGTGTTATATCTGGACACACATACGGAAATGAACCACTATACACATGAAAATGAACCACTTAGAAGTTGTACAAGTTCTTTCACCTTTCTTGAGGATCTTCAGAGCATTATACGATTTATTTCATTGATCATTCATACTTGAATTTAAATTACCAATACACCAACACTTGCAGTGACGTTTTATGACATTAGTTTTTGATCCATCAGGCATAGAGTTATTCCCGCATATAGTTGGAAAAAGTAGTTGTTTTTCAATAGGTTCAACAAGATTTTATGCATTTTAAAGTTTAACATTTTCTGGATAACTGTATGCCTAATGCTTTTATATATAATATGTTCAAATAGAACAAATATAAATAGTAGACTAGGTTTGTGTATTCTAAGAATGAGTTCCGTCAAAAACTAATGTCATAAAACGTCACTGCAAGTGTTGGTGTATTGGTAATTTAAATTCAAGTATGAATCGATATCAAAAATGCGTTTTATTTAAAAACATATATTATTTCAATTATTACTATGAAGTACAATAGGTATGTTCAGTTATTTATGTTAAAATTCGTAATCGGCGTATTGTGGAAAACGTGAAAATAATATCAGTTTTCTTACATATCGAAAATTTAACGGTTTCAGAAATACAACGGGTAATCGAAATTTTATTATTTTTCTCCTAAGTGAAATAGTTTAATGAAATTTGACGGTAAATTTTTCTTAATAAGTATCATGTTTAATATTAATTTCAGCATCCTGTTTAAAGCAGTGACATAACCATAGGTGTTGTTAAAGGGGAATGCCAATGATGTAATATTTTTGTATTTTTTGTTTGCATTTCTGACATCATTATTCAAATTGAGAAAAGAAAGTCCTGTACTGTTTCGAGTGTATTTTTATAGGCGATTTTTAAGACCAATATGAAAAGCATTAAATTAAAAATTAATTAAAAATAGCAAGGTTTTGTCTATCAGAACTTCATATTGTAGTTTGTACATGTTATTTTTCGCAATATTAGTTTTAGAATTATACCAAGAAATGAAATTTAACTATAATAAGATACGTTTTACAAAAAAAAATCAAAAAGGAGTTTGGAACAAGAGGATTTTTGTTAGCAATAATATTGGTTTCACCTTCTACGATGGATGACAAGTTAGGCCGCTGCGAACGAGCTGTTTAAAAGCCATAACAATAACATCAATAGTATGTCTATAATATACTATCGAATATCGGGATCCACGACGGTCCTATTGACATGTATTTATATTAAAATTTCATTCATATTCGTACTGTACTTGCTTACGCTTTAGGCCTGATTAATAAGTCACGCATCATAAAATATATCCTATTTATACTACTCAAGACAAATTAGTAGCATATACATATGCTACAAAGTGTGTGCCTTGGTGGACTCTACCTATCATTAGACGTTTCTGATGTCTGATGGGTAGTAGCAAATGTCGCTATAGCAATCTAGTTCTCTCTGGCCTACTTTGGTCATAGAGTTATCTTAAATTTCATTCACACTCATCTAATAGTTTTAAAAGATCATAAATTTGATCGCGACAGTGTAGAATGTATAATTGAGTGCAATTTTCTTATATTCTTAATAAAAAAAATCTCAAGGCTTTAGTCTCATTGGAAATTAATATCTATCTGAAAATTCGATATTTCAATAAGTATGCATCCCATGCTAGAAATTATAGTCATTTTGTGATAGGCTCAGCAGTATCAGAATATAGATTCTTATACTGGGGATACTCATATCATCCAATATGGCCCATAAAATATAAAGGGCTTCCTTTATGGTCTGACCTGCAATATTAAGGTTTTTAATAACAATTATTTATCCTCTTTACATGCTGTTCCAAGTCCTCCAGCACGAGATCGAACTGGATAGATATTGCTACTATGTCCTGTACGTATATTAGAAAATCGAAGTGCGTAGATATAAACGTCCCTATGCATACTCAAGTGATTTATGAAGGGATTCCGATTTAGAGCAAATTCACACCCCAACGGCCTAATATAGAATATGGTATAATTTACACTTTGTCGTGATACAGGAATATGGAAAACCTCGGTATAAATCTGATACTGATAATAGCTGAAATATGATATCATCAGGTTACACTTAATAGATGTGAGCAACATTTTACTGCCGAATGCACAAGCCCACATAAACTCAGTTACAAAAAAAATCACAGACCTGCGCAAGTGTCTTAGGCACATTGAAAATACCAAACGCAACTTTTTATTTATAGTAGACTGTGGTACAGTACTTGATTAGTTACTATGTGATTATTTATTATGTGTCAAAATATCAATTTTTATCGATTTGAGGTGACGGCTGGTAGAAGTAGGTTGATCAATGCTAAAAATTAAGCATTTATTATGCCTAATTCAAATAGTCGCTAGGAAAAAACTTAATTAATTACTAAATTAATTTTCAAAAGGGGATGTCGAGAATGTTTATCGCGTCTCGCTCTGTGCTCGATCTCAAAATCGACTAGCAAAATTTTAATATTCAAGTAATGGTTGTGTTAAAATAACTTACACTTACCGTAGGTAAGTATTTAATTGTCAAAATAGACATTTTTAACTTCGTATTGATTCTGAATGGGTTTTCTAGAATTCGGTTTAAAATTTAATTGAATTGTGTTAATTCATTGGGCTCTTAGAAGGTGGATTTTTATACATTAACGGCTTGAATAACCCAATTCCCTCCAATTTTAATACTTCGTTATCGACAGCTTAAATACAACCTACTTCACATACATCAAGAATAGAAAGCCTGGTTTACACAATCGCGCAGAGATCGCTGAGAATCATGGACATTAAGTCCGGTTTACACACACAAAAGATTCAAATATTATATACGTTATAAGTGGAACAAAGCATATCTTCAGTTTCGTTTTCAGTTATATTATTCTATTTAACGTCATTTTTGACATTACATAAAAAATTAAAATTAGTATTACGTATAACTTCGATTTTATTTATTTTATTAAAAAATAGTATAAGCATCACGAACGTTAAGGGTTATACCGTTTCCAGACCAAAATTATCTTCGACGGTAAATTAGCTTTACCGATCTTAAAACTTAATTTACTATAGTATGTGATGACTATAAATATTGATTGTGGTTGGCGCCGACTACGAAACTTACATTAGGAAACAGAATGACAGAATATCATCAATCATTCCGTCATTCGTTATTAACATTGTACGATATGTATTGTAAAAATGGAGATAAAAGATTTGTTTCAATTAAACCACAACCAAGAAAAAGAAATTATTTAATTTGGATATAATTAAAATGGTTAGTATGGTTTCCCAAAGGCATTTACGAAGACTCAGGCCTTGCGCATAATTAGTGCTTCTCCCATTATGTCAATTTCATTCAATACTGCAAAGAACAAAAATTTATATTTATTGACATTATTTTTGTTAAGCATTTTATATATTATAATTAGTTGTATGTCGTAAAATCTGTTGAAATTATTTACTGTTGCGTGTAGTTTTCTTTTTCAATTATTCACAAGTAAATCTAACATATACTTACCTACTTTATAATAATTATATTGAATCCATTTAGCAATTGTGCTGATTAGCGTCCACTAACTACTTAACTTTCGACTGTTGAATAAATTCTAGGCCTATGGTAGCTGCAGGTGCCTGGCGGTGGATCGAATCAGATTAATATTGGAGTATGTTGACTTATAGTTATTTGAAACATAAACATTCTAATTAATAAGCTATTGATATATTATTAAACCGAATGTTTTTTCGGAATAAACATATGACCTTGCAGCCATTCATAAAGAGTAATATTTACTCAGTCAGCCTATAAATAAAACGAAGCAGTAATTCGTTTACAAATTGTGACACAGCTCTCCGTATTCGGGGGATCTTGCTGACTGGACAGATAAATAACTAAAATTATATTTCACCAATTTTTAAGATAAAACAATGTTAAAAAAACAAAATCTTCGCTAAGAATAGTAATGTCAACAGGACTGCGTACATTTTTATTCAAGTACTGATGTAATGCACATTTAAAAAAATGACAGAAAGCATATGGCTGAATTTCACGATTATTTTCCATGCTGCATCGAATTAGGTTTGTAAATTCTAACCACCCTTCAGTGCAGGAATGAGAGAAGCCTGGAAAACCTCATTAGTTAGATCTTGGGGATAAATTATTAAAGATTTTGCATCAGTGGGGAATTGAACCAACACTGCTGCTAGGTGGTCGAGTTGCAGAGCTAGCACAGTAAACCGCTTGACCAGTGTCCTCGTTAAATCTGATTTAAATCAAATTATTCTGGAATATCACAAATCACTCATATAGTATCCCCAATTGTAATTACGTATTTCAGAGTTGGTTCCCTGATTCTTTAGAATTGATTTTAATAATAAATGGTGGCTAAATTCAATATGTGCCTATTGAAAATAACCAATGACCACAAGAATAAGGTTAATTATATGAAATATTTCGAAAAACGGTTCATAATAGTGGGTGACCCTATGAAACATTTTGCTGTTATGTGCTGTTTTAAGGTTAAACCACTGCTTTTAGCTCTTCCTGAGCACACTTCCATAAATCGACGTGTACTCCGACACCTAACGCCTCTCTTTATGGTTTGCGTTATCATAAATTAAATGTCACATTGTATTAATATTAGCGTATACGCCGAAACATTAAACAAACGACATTTAACTGTATGTCGCTCGTTATTGAACGCGGTTGTGCACAGCAGGAATATCGGCTTGATCTGCGAAAATGTAAAATTTTCAATTTTAGAGATCATAGGACGTCACTCTCAATAACTAGCAAACTTATCATCGGTGAACAAGAGAAGCGTTTAATATCACCACGGTGCTTTTCATGGATGTATGAAATAAGGGCATTATATTTACGAGGTATCTCGTTCATCTTATTATGCTACACATTACGTTATATTTAATGACCGGTTATTAACAATTTTTTTAATATTAGCGTTTGAAAATTTTTTGGTGGCAATCACTTCTGCTTCCAAAATAACTTAAAATGCACCAATAGAGTTGACAGCTAACAACTGCAAACTGTCAATTCTAATTCTCAGCTGTTTCAAGTCTTTCTCAACCTTCGCTTTCCATTTTGGATGTTCAAAATTGTTCTCATTAGTAGATAGTATGTGAAGTGCTCTACATCTTCAATCTTGTATGTTTTCTCCATATCAGTGTCGACCTTTAAAAAGTTTCTATCCACTCCATGTACTATCCTCTTTTTCCTATTTATATATGTACAATCCCATTTTCTCTGAATGTTCGTCTCATCCCTTTATTAAATAATATTTTCGTTGTATTTTATTTTATGCTATTACTACTAGGTCGTCGGCCAATACCAAGCACTGATGTTTCTTGTTGTATATAAGTTCTGGTGTTCTACTTTTCTAGTACTAAACTGGACAGCATTGATGATAAGGGGTGACAAGGCTTGTCCTACAATGTTTTTACCATGAAATTCTTCTGCAATTCTATTATTTACTTTCATTTTATTCGTCATATCATATTTCTTATCTTTTACTCACTACCAATTCTCCTAATGTCTTGTATTATTTTCTAACTATTTCCTTTTTATTTTCTCGTAGGCTTGTTGATAGTCCTCAAATAAAACTGTTGTTGATTATCCATAATCACAGCTTACAGAGTGTATTTCTCGTGAAGCCACATTGATATTCACCAATATTATCTTCTACTTCTTTAACCAATGTATTTTTATATAGATAGCCAATATTTAATAACACTATACCCCTATAATTTTTATATTCCCTCCTTTTTTATGTATAGGGCATATTATTGCCTCCGTCCGTTCCGTTGTCAGTTTTTCGTTTTCCTATATATTCTCTTACAGTTTCTGTATTTGGTAGGTTAGCTCATTTCCTTATATTTATTTAGTTCCGCCCTCAGATTATCTTTTACTGGGCTTTTATATTTTTTCAGTTTTTATTTCCTTAATATTATCATTACTCGGTGCTGGTACCGCATTTTTTTTTTTCATCTATATGGGTTATGCGTGTTCCTCCGTTTCTCGTTCATTATATATTTATAGGTCTACCTATTAAAATATATTTCTTTAAAATATTTTAAATATTCCTTTTGACAAACAATACAAATGATTTATATGTAGTAGGGTTTCATCGAAACGAGATATCTTGTCTCGAAGGCAATTTCTCGTCTCGTCTCGATCATCGAAACGAGAAATTAAAAAACTCTCGTCTCTATGTATTTCTTGAAGACAATTTCTCGATCCCGATTCGAGATTCTCGAAATTTCGAAAGTCTCAAAAACAAAAACTGAATGTTACTAAAAATATTATGTATATTGTATATAACATTGCATCAAAATATATGGTACAATTTTTTCTATTAAAAAAGTTACGTTAAAATACGAAGCTATATGCTATGAACTAAAGGCCACGTGTAAGAACCGTTATTACGGGTGGTATAAAAGAAACTTTAAATGCAAAAGTTTTAAGATTTTTTTCGTAGTTACAAAAAAAAAGAGTGTCGCATATGAGTGTAATATGTGGTATATGTTCATTATGATCAAGTTATATTTTTGGCGAAGTCTATTAAATATTTTCATTAGTTGCTGTGTATTTATTATGGTCTCCTATTGTAAGTTTATAGTTATCTCTTAGCTATTTCTGCATTTGGATCTCCTACCAAAACTTTCATGTCATATTTTGCTATATCCTCGTATATTCTTTCTAATTCTTTATACAATTCTTCTTTAATTGCTAAAGTTTCTTCGTATGAATATGAATATTTAACAGGGTGAATTTTTGGTTTTTCCCACCAAGTCTTAAGAAGCATATTCTATTTGAAACTAGTTTCCGTATTTTTCATATTGAAACTATTTTTTATACTAAAAATTTTGTTTTGATTATATAGTTGAATAATTATTTGGGACTCCTCAAGTAATATTTTCACAAAGTTGATGTCAGTCATCAGTCATCACTATAAATTTTCTCTAAATAAAAATAAAGTCATTTTTATTTTAGAGGGAAAAAGGCTTTCAAATCATGTGTAACACGTGGGGTAGTTCCATTTAATATTTTTAAATAGGGTTTCTAGGGGGATGAACATACTAAGACCTGACATATTAAGATCAAGATTGTCAAAAATGTTTCCACCTACTTACTGTCCCGGCGAATTCTCAAATATTATGCGCATTTTCGATTACAGGGGGTGGTAAGTTTTATTGTGCAATTTGAATAATTTTGTGAAATCTCAACCGATTTTCAAAAATAATGCTCTGCTGTACTCGCCATTAAAAGGGCTTTCAAAGCATGTATAACACGTGGGGTAGTTCCATTTAAGATTTTAATGAACATATCAAGACCCCTTGCTTATCAAAAATGTTTCCCCTTAAAATAAAAATCGACGTCCCGGCGAATCCTCAAATATTTTGCGGTTTTTTTCAATCACAGGGGGTGATAAATTTTAATATGACCCCAGTGTATACAAATAAATAAATATATGTGTAGAAGTATCAGAATTGGTACTTCTAGAGGGGTGATTTTTCACATAAACAGGTTTTTTACCTCGTCCGCAACTGCATTTTGGCACGTTTTAGGTTGTTCTGTTAGCCGGCATCCCCAAACTCCGGGATCTTATCTGATGCTGCGGCCAGGTGATAATGACTTTAATGACTACCAAGAGACTTTTATGGCTTATTATGAGCTTGCTGTTATTTTAGATGCGGTTTGTTAGCAAACTTGACATTAAAAACATCGGCCTTAATGAAATATTAAACTAGTTGAATTTAAATATAATAAGTGTTAAGCTTCGAAATTATAATTGGTAAGTCAATCATTTTGATTTACTTGCAATATTAAAACATTTAATTTAAGAACTGTTCATAGATTATCTAAATATTTTAATATTGCAAAGAAGTCTAAATCTTTTTTTGTTTAAGATGTGTATATATAATAATATCAAATTAATAAATTTACATAATATGGTGAACTGCCATTGGTTAAAAATTGTCAATATCGACAAACAAAACATAATAGAAAATAATGTATTTACCTAGTCTCCTAGATACAGCAAACAAATACAGAGTTAGTTGTTGATAAGCCATCAAGGGGAAGCATGCAAATTTCACAACTCAAGTGTAAACAATACACAAAACCCCTTTTAGTTTAATTATATAGTTTTTATTTAAATGGTGAAAATCCGGCCAAGGAGGCAATTTAAGTAACTATTTCTTCGATGTTCAGTATTTTAGAAATACAAATTCACTGCACTTTAATAAATATTGTGATTCAGACGTATTATCCAGTCAGATGGAAGGGTACAAGTTAATAAGGAAAACGTAAAGCAGTTTGTATTCAAAGTAAATAACGAGTCACATTATTAAAGGAAAATAATCATCATCGAGGGCGACTCCTTCGCAGCGTGGTGAATTTAAAATTCGAATCAGTGCTTCATACGTAAGTGAAACCATACCTATAAACATATGAGGTTATAATATAAAAACATTTTGAAGTTTGGTTTAGGTTAAGATATATTTGGTATTATCAATTTTCAGTTTTATCATAAGATATCTCCGGCCAACTTAGGGTAGATTATTAAAACAAATTCGAAATTTATAAAAACGTTGACTAAAAAATAATATTAATATTTAGAAATATCCGGGACTCGTCGATTTTTGTTTTAGGGAACATTTTGGACAAACAAGGTGTCTTGATATCCCCCTAATCCCTAGCAACCCCTATTTTAAAATCTTACATAGGACTACCCAATTATTATACATGATTTGAGAGCCCTTGTCATTGTGAACACGGCAGTGTATCATTTTTTGAAATCGGATGAGATTTTAAAAAATTATTCAAATTCCACAATAAAATTGACCACCCCTGTAATTAAAAAACTGCAAAATATTTGAGAATTCGCCGGGACACCTCGATTTTGTATTTTAGGGGGTACTTTTTTGACAGTCAAGGGGCCTTGGTATATTTATCCCCTAACCCATCATTCAACATAAAAAAGCACCTTTAATGGCGAATGCAGCAGTGCATCATTTTTGGAATTTTGCTGAGATTTTACAAAATTATTTAAGAAACATCAAAGGAATTATAAATGAAAGGAATAACTAGCTAATAAATTTGTTATTTTATTAAGTGTTCAAAACGTTCACCATTTCTTTCAATGCAATAATAAAGACAGTGCTGAAATTCTTCGCGCACTCTTTGTGCTCTATGCGAACCCTAAGATATGATAGTAACATTGACATGGTGTAGAACATGGATAGGCATCGCGAAGTGTCCTTAATAGCCCACGGATTGCTGCTTTGTTTACAAAACGCATTAGAATTAACGCGTATATTATCTGGGCATTATTTGGCAGCTCTGCTGCATGGTAATTGCAGTAAAATTAAATCCATTTTCACTTATACGTCTTTTCTATTGTGTAGTAGTTATCTACTTATGAAGGAGCGGTCAAGGTCACAAGGTCACAAGGTCAAGGTTTCTTACTACTGGATAGGGCTGGAACCTTTGATGTAATTATAACACAACAGAGAAAGTGTTTTGGTGTTTGTGGAAACTACTCCGAGTGTTAAAAGTTTCTTGCCAGATATCCCTGCACGTAGCTGTTATACGATTTTTTAGATCTCCAATGTTCCGTGGCGGTGCTTTGTAAACCACTGATTTAAGATACCCCCATAGAAAAAAGTCATTTGGACTAAGATCAGGAGATCTCGCAGGCCATTCTATCGCCACTCTTCTTCCTATCCACCTGTCAGGGAATGTGACATTCAACCACTCACGCACAGGTTTAGCATAGTGCGCAGGTGCACTATCTTGTTGAAAGTGGATTAGGTCTTCCTGGAGTCAAGGATTTCCGTGCTGATCTACTTGACTTGACTTGATTTTTCAACCATTTAGGGATAAGTGCATCAATTGTATCTCGAAACATATTTATATTAACCTCGCCCGTAAGAAAACCGTATATACATAAAGGCAACACCATATGGTGTTGCCTAATATTCCCACCCAGACATCCACTTTTTGGGGGTATTGAGTATGGCCTTCTCTAAATAGATTCGGGTTTTCACATGACCAATAACGACAATTATGCTTGTTTCCTTCACCATTTAGGAAAAATGTAGATTCCTCAATAAAGCAAATATTTTAAAGTATATTGGAGTATATATTAATCCAGGAATCTGTTATGATATTATTTCACAAAATTGCAATTTTCCATCATGGTCATCCTCGTACAGTTCTTTAGGTACTTGCAATTTATGGGAATGAAACTTAGGGATTTTTGTTTCCTTGGGTATTAAGTCAATCCACATTCCAGTTTGATCTGAAACTTTTCTAATGGTTAGAAAATCCATCACTTCAATCTGCGCTGCGTTATCTAAAACTCTAGGCTGATTTCATTTAGCATTGCCTACAGTTCTAGTTTCCTTGGATGTTTGCAAAAGTTGTAGGTAGCACGTAAACATTTCTATCCCGGTGGCTCTAGTTAAATATTTGCGCTGCTTTTCGCGCACATTCATTACTACCACCGTAAATCAAAACCATTTAAATTTTTTCTTCTATGTAATATACCATTGTATTTTAACTGTACTTGATCCTCGTAGTATTTAAAAACCAACTGTAACACTAACAAACTTCGCGGATATATTTTCAAGTTCCGTCACAAAAAAGACACAAGCTCACTTTGTTATTTACAAAGCTAACATTGTTGTAAACAATCAAAGGGTTGCTATCAGGCAAGAAACTTTTGAATTAGTCCGCAATGAATTTCAGCACTGTATTTATTATTGTATAGAAATAAATGGTGAACATTTTGAACACTTAATAAAATAACATAAATTTAATAGCTTTATGATGTGTAATATGTGGGGTAGTTCTATTTAAGATTTTAAAATTGGGGTTGCTAGGGGTTAGGGGGATGAATATCTCAAGACCCCTTGTCAAAAATGTCCCCCTCCTAAAATAAAAATCGACGTGTCCTGGCGAATTCTCAAATATTTTGCGGTTTTTTAATTACAGGTGGTGGTAAATTTTATTGTGCAGTTAGAATAATTTTAACATCCGATTTTAAAAAATGATGCACTGCTGTATTCGCAATGAAAAAGGCTTTCAAATGTATAATACTTAGTGTAGTTTTATTTAAGATTTTAAAATAAGAGTTGCTAGGGGTAGGGGGATGAACAAGACAGCCTCACTGTAAAAAATGTTCCTCCCTAAAACAAAAATCGACGGGTCCCGGCGACTTCTCAAGTAATTTGCGGTTTTTAAGTTACAGGGGGTGGTAAGTTTTAAATTGAACGCAGTGTATATGTACAGTTGTATTCATTACAAAAGCATACAAGTATTAGAATGAGAGGCGAGCTTTATTATATTTGTGTAAAACCCGCTGATGTAAATGACTGCTATTGGAGGTTATCACATGACATAGGTTGTCAAAATGCAAAGCGTTGGCGTTATTATTTTTGATAGTACATGGAGGTAGCGTTTGACAAACTTTGACAGTAGATAAATAAAAATGCTTCGTCATTAATCTGAACTTAAAAAAAGCTCAAATAGTGTCCACAATCGAAGATTGATGGACAATTCGTGCTATAGCACAGTTGTATAACAGAAACAAGAAAACTATATTAAAAATAAACAACGCTGGGAGTAAGAAGATTTCTTAAAGAGAAAAGTTGGTTTAGGTCGTCCCAAAATTTCCAACCCTGAACAAGATACTGCTTTTTTTGGATACTTAAGAGTTAATCCATTTGCAACGGCGAGGGATGCTGTGATTGATTCTGAATTTCCTGGCTCTCAACCTACCTCCAGCAGAAGGGTCAAGAAATCTGAGTTAAAAAATCACCCAGCTGCAAAAAAAATGTTACTCACTGTAGAACGGCGGCAGTCAAGGGTAATTTTTGCAATGAACTATGTATACCGCGACCCACAATTTTGAAACATGGTCGTTTTTACTGATGAAAAGACATTCAGTCGACTTATAACGGCCTAATTCGTGTTTATCGTCGAGGCAAAACAAGGTTTGAAAAACGATACACTAGCTCCGTTGCTTTAGATCTTTTTATCTCTGTAAATGTATGGGGCTAGATAAGTGTCCATGGGCCTGGTGTATGTTGGCAAGTTGAGGGAAGGTTTAATGCTTTGAACTATATAAACATTTTAGAAAACCTAATGCTCCCATCTACTGAACAAATGTATCCCAATAATAATTCAATTTATCAACAAGATAATTGTCCAGTTCCCCCCTCCAATGCTGTAACGGAGTGGCTTCAAACTCATAAAGTGGTAGTGCTGCCATCTCCCAGTTATAGTCCAGATACTAATCCGATAGAAAATGCTTGGGGTTTAATCGTAAAAAAATATATAAAAGAAATTTTAGACCACAAAATTCAAACGAATGATGGGAAATAATCAAGGAGTGCTGGGAGGAGCTTGATCCAAACATTATATGTAATATAATTCAGTCAATGTCGAATAGATTGGCTCAATTAATAGAAAAAGATGGTCATATGACCAAATATTAGATTTAATTTTAAATATTCTTATTACTGTTTTTTGTTTTGTTGGATTTTTTATAAAACTGTTACATATAGGTAAATATAATTCAATTTCACTCATAATTCAATAATTTTTCGTATTTATTTCACTGATGCCCGATGTCAATGATTTGATTTCTGACAACCTATGACATGTGACAAGTCGCGGCTTTACACAAAAATGAGCTCGCCTCTTATTCTAATACTTGTACGCTTTTTTAATTAATACTGTACGTATGCGTATTATTCGGTCTGCTTACATCATATTTGTATGTAAATTGAAGTGAGGCTAAATAAGCTAAGGCCCTTGGCCATCAAGTAGGTACTTATGTCTCAATTTACTGTATTATAGGAAGAACTAGACTGGGAATGACACTACATTTACCTAAATATTTGTTTAGTTACCTATTAGTTATAAATTACTAAATACCCTAAATAATATTGTGGTTACGAAAACGACATTACGCTAACATATTACATAATTATAAAATTAAAAATCGCTTAAAATTTATGAGAAAATTCGCGTTGAACATTATTAAAAAATAAACGTCAGCATAATTCTCAAATAAACCACTAAGCTTGTAAAGTGAAGCTTGATAGGATATCACCTGGAAGTAGTTTTCCAGATTACAGATTATAACGTAATTAATTTACATTTCTATTTTGTAAATTGGTTCGCACCGCTTATCTCGTTTGAATTTAGGTCATAAAATGCCTCCCTAACGTACACTCGCGTCGCCCTGAATTAAAAATCAAAGGCAAAGGCTAAAAATCCCCGCTTTCCTTTACCCTCACAAGGAAGTCTTTAATGCTGTAGCTGTGCGGAGATTTATTCCACCGCATACTGGGATAATGGCATTTCCATTGTGAGTAGTTTACTATTTTTGCTTCTTTTTTGGGCTGTGTAAAAGGCACCTGACAGGGTTACCGAATGTACGGTTTCATTACCAGGTGATTCATGTTACATACAGGCATATTAAGCTCTTCGGTACAATACGCAGGTACAGCAATTCCTTATGGCCATTGTGTAAATAACGAGTAAATAAATGAATAATTTTCTAAGCTATATTTTTATTGTAGTTAGATTTTTTCAGTCATGTGCGAATAAATCACTCAAGCAAAGAAAAACATACCTAATGACAGATATTCTATAATTACCTCTTATTTCTACGTATACTAACTTTCTTACTAACTAGATTTCTAATTATCACGAAAAACATGCCTGAAAATATTAATAATAATAATAAACGTCTTTATTTTTGGGAGTATCATACAGCACAATTACATGATTTTTTCCCTTCTCTTTTCCTTTTTCTTTGTGGAAATGCACTTGATGATTTGGTAACTCTATATATACATAATTTGTTACGCGATATCTAGTAAATATAGTCATGCATATTTTATCAAAGGCGATATTAAAAAAAATTATCACACGAAGATGATTGCTATTTTTTTATTTTCGCAATAAATAACAAAATCATCAGCACACTGCCCAACTTTATATAGAGTACTGGGGCTAATATCCCGTGTGCAGATGTTAAATAGCAGTGGGCTCAAAACGGATCCCTGAGGGCAACTATGTGAGACAATCCTGGGTCCAATTTTAAGATTATTATGCTTTCTTACAGAAATATATCTTGCACGGTATATTTTGACAATATTTTAGCACATACCCCCATATGTGGCATATTTACTAAGGATACCATCCATTAGATTAATTTATTGCCATACTGCCTTGATATTATTACTTTTATTTAAGTTGCCACAAACATTTTTAAGCAATTTATTGCTTTATTTTTAGTAAAAGCTTTACCTTTGCAAATTCAATTACAAGCTATGAAATTCTCTTGAGTGGGTGAGCACTTAGTAATTTCCTGTTATTAACTGCTTGGGAGCATTCGTTATCATACCAATAGGGCGTTTTTTATTTATTGGTATTATAGGTCGTTTAATACCTAACGCTATATCGGCAGCGTCATTTATTTATAAAAATTATATATATCCTTTACAGGAAGATCTGTTGCGCAATTCTGAAAATATTCAATTAGCTGAAGTAAACTAAAAATGATACTAAAACTGATACTAAAAATTCCATCTGGGATTCTTATGGTTCCATATAGTATTAGGAAAAAATAATTCAGTCACCTACATTTTTAAAATTAAATATCTCTTTTTCAAAATTATTTGAGCCCACGGTATCATCACGTACTTGTTCCCAGTTCGCTAATCCAGCTACCTTTGGCGATACCATTGTTATATCTCCTGCAGAGCCAGTATTATTATCATCAGAGTAGAGGAAAATTTAGTGTGGGTTCACCGTTATTGAGTAACCAAGTTACGTTTGTCGGTTGCTCTTAGGAGTCAGTTGTCATTGTTTAAGGTAATTTTTTGACGACATCCACATGTTTTGGTTATTAAAGTCACATCCTTGTGACACTCTTGTGACACGCCTGTAGTTACAGCCCTCATGGATGATACCTTAGACCATATACGTACTGACTGACTCATTTGACCCGATTCGACAAATAGGACTGGATGCTGCTGAGACTTACCTTGTAGATACCGGAATATTTTGATATGGAAATATGACGGTTAACTGTACCAAATGCTCTGCTGAAGTCCATAAGAACTAAAGCAGTAATCACTAGCACTAATATCAACCTGATCGTTTATTACTCTTATTAAATCATAGATCATTTTAAGCATAATCATAGTGCAGCTGCCCTTTCTAAATTTCGATTCCATTGGCGGCAAAATATTAAACTCCACGTAAAATCTTAGCTGACTCACCGTTAATATCTTCTCTTAATAACTTGATCTTGAATAATCTTTGATAATGCTGGAAGGATAATTATAGGACGATAATCTGAAACATCCCTAGTGTTGGCATATTTTATAACGGGATTTACTATTTAATTTTTTCAACGTGAAGGATTTTGATATTGATCTCCGCTTTGAAATATCTTCAGTTTGAAGGGTTTTACGTCGATAAGCGTAGGAGATCGGTCAGATAGGTCAGCTCCCGACGGGGTTCTGGGTAACATAGCGTAATAATTTAGGAATTTGTTTATGTGGGGACGAATAATGTAGCCATATTTGTATAAGTCCTATCAATGCTCTGGTGGGCTTGGTAAATCTCCAGTTTCATGAATGTGTAAGCAAACGTATTATAAAAGATCCCTACGAGCACACCATATAGTAACTTTATACCATTCCCTCTGTTTCCCACTTAAGGTTTTAATAAAGGGATTTAACGCATATAAAGTATAGCAAACAGCCAATATAAAGAAGCAACCTGTTTTGTAGTTTAGTTTACCATCATCTATAAAAACAAATCTGTTAATACGAAGCCGTGAATGCATATTTTCAATTGGTGATTCTAGGATATTTAACAAATGTCACATCACTGGCATTTGGCATTTGGCAGTTTGCTTGGGTCAACTCTTAAAGGTCAGCCTTAAAGTTCAAACGAGGGTACGAGAACGCTTTCACTTAAAAATATTTGTGATAGGCGTATGAGACAATAAGAGAGAGAGAGAGAGAGAGAGAAAGGGAGGGGAAATGACAATAAAGATAATTTGCCTACTTGTAATACTACAAAAATATATGACAACAAATAATCATATATTTTAAGTGAGGATATATATTTTTAGTGTTGTGTTGGTATGACAGAAACATGCTATTCACATGGTTATATAATTTTTAACAATGGCGTAACGAGGGATGAAACGGAGCAGTGGTTATAAATATCATATCTTTATTAAAACATCAACAAACTCGCCAGCAGAGGAAATGTCCTACCTTGTATAATGTAAACTAAAATAACAGATCATTATCTAATATTGACATAAATAATAATGGATAATATAGTTTCGAAACCAATTAATATGTCACGTTACAAAAAATGCATTAATTATGTTAAAATGTAAAATTCTGCTAGAAGATTTCTGCTAGAAAAAGCTACATTCTAAATTATATTATGCGATATCAACAAGTTTGTCACATTAAATATCAAAATTGGATTATTTACAACCACTGTTAAAATTAAATTAAAGAAATTAAGCGAAAAAAATTGTTCTCACAAAATGTTATTTAAAGAATAAATAAAAGGGATAAAGGGTTTGCAAAAATGTTTAGATATTAAAAAAGTACAGTAATGACTTAAATAATTTGACCAGAAAAGAACAAAATAAATATTATAATGACAATTGAACTCAACTTTTTGACAGTTGAGTTGGTAAAAATATATCATATGATCTACATATTGCCATCTTATCTATTTTCTTTACACCCACTAAATAATGTAATTGTTAATAATACGACATATCTGGGATATGATATTTTTATTTATTATTCTCTATAAAGTTTAATTTAACATAAAATACAAATTGCACTGTAGTAAAAGTCAAGTTTTATTTATACTTGGAGTGTGAATTTTTTTAACGAATACCACACAACCATACATAATTCCTGGAATTTTTTTTGGTCATGAATATTTTAAGAAAATTATCCCTCGTTACTGCATGATAAGTTTCAAAATATTCGTTATCCCAAAAAAATTTCCGGAAATAATTTAAGCTCTTATGATATTATATAAGTGACAATATTTGTCAGATGAACGTCAAAAAAAGTATGAATTTTATTTTTAAAGAACAATCAAACTGGTTCCAAATCGGAAGGTCTCTTGAAAACAACATTCATCAAACTACAAAATATGAAAATACTTGAAAATTGTCTACTATCAACCTATCTGAAATTTTACAAACTATAGACACACTAAAAACCACAATACTCCCAGTTTCGATGGAATCAACGTAACAATTTTAAGAAAAATCTGCACGTATAATAATACTTTTAATTTGTAAATAATAATAGTCCAAACAGAAAGCAATGAGTTTGTAGAGTGTATGGAGAGGGGGAAATTTTATCGCTTCATGAATGTGTTGGGGGTAGTTACGCACTTAGCTAACCATGCATTGTCATCCAAAGTAAATGCGTATGCAAAATTTTAGCTCACGCCGTTGAGAATAACTGCTTTAAAATTCAGTTGCAAGATTTGACCCAAACAGATATACATAAATATATACATTGGAAGTTAAATGAAAGATTGTAAAAAGGCAAAAGTACCCAAGATGTCATTACCTTCTGTAAGTAGGATATGCGATGCTCTAGATAACAGAAACATGCCTTAACAAACCTTACGCCTTACAAAGCGCACGCAATACACAGATCTCAACTCAGTTAATAGTAGTCCTGACGTAGTTGCCTTTGGAGTACCGCAGGGAATGGTATTGGAGCCTATACTGTTTACAGCTTATATTGATTTTCTATTTGACCTCTGGTTCTATAGTCTATGCTGCTGATACTAAAACAATTGGAAATTTTGCAAAACATTTTGTTAAAAAGAGTATTGAATAAATATTTCCTTCCTATTCGTCAGTTTACGCCAGAGTGTTTACAGACGCCAATATAACGGATATTATTTTATTTCAAATGTATTACCAGTGTGTCAAAATGTGTCACCAGTGTGTTCCAATGTGTAACCAGTACCTGCAACCAAATACACGAAAGATGGCTCCACAAACACAGGAGGTAACATAAAAATAATATAAGCCAAAACTAATACAACATATGTATGACATTTTACATATTTTAGTATAAGAGTTTTTAATGCATTATTATATTTTAATGCATTATATATTAAAGATATGCCATTATTCAGTAAGGAAAAATAAAAATTAAAATAACACAATTTAAAAAAACAAGAGACGAAATTCAAGTTATTAATCCTAAGCAATACTATAATACGTTATTTTGAGCCTCAGCCCTGTCCATTAACATTACTACTAGGGATTCCACAAAAAAATATACTTTTATTATTTCCGTAGTAGTGTAAAAAAATAAAATGAATGTAAATATATTCATTCTATTCTATCCAGTCTTGAACGGTTCGAGTAACTATTTATATATGGCTACCAGTTATGGCAAGAACGAAACGTACACGATTGACAATTACTTATTCCATTATGAAACTAGTCACTTTAACTTTTACATTTTAGATATTAAGATATATAGTATAACATAAAATTAGCATCCGGTATAGCTCCGAAATGGGTTAGTAAAATTCTATATCCACTGCGATTGAAAAATATGTTTATTATTTGTTCAAAAATTAAAATAGTTTTTCATTACATAACATTAAAATGGCTTTTCGGGCCAATGAGAACCCTTATTGATACCATTGCCATTCTATTCTATTTGTTTTGCGGGAACCATACACCAAAAATAATCTTCATTATCCCATGTAGCAAGTCATTTGTCACTAAATTGTCAATTCAATTGCGTCAAAAGACAAGACTTTTATCCTAAATTCCCAAATTAGTGAAAATCAGAAAATCAGTGAAAATGTTTGTCGATTCAGACGATAAGCAAATTCATCCATTCCTCCAATAAATCAATTTCACTAATTGTAAAAGCCATCATACTCCTGTAGTAATAGCTGTCATTATTCTCAACAAGGCTCCAAAATGAGCTTGTAATAAATGTTGTTGTTAGTTGATATATCAATATACCTACTAGCATATACAAATTATCTTGATTTCATAGTATGTAGCTATTAAAATACTATGAACTCAAGATAATTTGTTTTATGAACTTACATGTTCAAACATACCGCGACAAAGCAATATCAATAAGTTCTGCGGCTTATATGGTGGCCTTCGTCGATGCGCGAAAGATATCCACCATATGGAAGCTCAAACATAATCCCGCGGTCGCAGATCCCTGCATTACCGGCTCCATCATTCATGTATTCACCCCATATATGGATATGCCGCAAATTGTTCCTGTCACATCTTATCTCCCGCAATTTGTCATTTTCACATACTTTTCTCTGTTCATACGTGAGCCGAAGAAATGATAATATAAAGAAAATTTCGCAAAGTTTGAACACCCATAAATTTGGCTTACTGAACTCCTAACATAATTTGGAGCTCAGGAGATATGATAGAATCGCTAAAAATAGCTTGATATATTTAACAATTATGGAAATTCTTGGAAAACTTTTGAAATGTCACTCTAAGATTTTTGGGGATACGTATGGTATTGTTTTTTATTAAGATACCTAACGATATTTTTCATATATTTAATTATCTAAAACGTTTTACTTGTCAGTTGAAAATATTTACATCTTCCTTTATTTTCAATTTTCATTTTCTTCATTATATATATATATATATATATATATATATATATATATATATATATATATATATATATATATATATATATATATATATATATATATATATATATATAATGAAGAAAATGAAAATTGAAAATAAAGGAAGATGTATATATTTTCAATTTTCATTTTCTTCATTATATATATATATATATATATATATATATATATATATATATATATATATATATATATATATATATATATATATATATATAATATATTTCGGGCATGCTCTTCTCAACTAATATAATGGCGTCCACCTAATGCTTCCGGTTATATCAGAAGTTGACGTCATCTTCGTTATTTTAAATAGAACACCTTGTATATTATTGCAATTTTGGATTTGATGGTAACTTTTAAGTGAACTTTCATAAAGGTTTTCTATTCTTAAAGTTTACTGTTTTTGATATATTTAATTGTTTAAAAAAAAATTAAAAAATCACTGTCAAATTTAAAAAGATGTATATTTTACAATAATAAAGCTAGAGCGATAAATTTATAGGGGACATAAATAAGAGTCTACGCTTCCCTGCCATAATTTCAAAATGACTTAGTTTCTTACAGGGTGGTAGGAACTTAATTGCGAATTTAATCAACTCTAAACCATCTTAAATATTTCTTTAAATGGAATATCCTGTGTTCGTGTTTGGATCATTATTTGTTGCTTATTTCTACAACACCCTGGAGGTAAATCGTTTGGCGCGAAGAGGTTAGGATTTTACTACATGTGCCTAAGGAACACACTTCTTCGTTGTATGTGCAATAATTATATTGTCTTGAATTTTTTCACTATAGTTAGAACATTTGGCAAGAAACTCCGCATTTAATCTATAATTCTATCCATGGAAAATTCGTACTCACTACTTTTTTCCACAAATGCCCAAAATGCACAAAAATCAATTTCGTGCATACTCTCATGTATCTGCTCATCTTGAGCCTTCCCTTCTCCTCCTTCTTGTTCGTTCTGAATGGAAACAGTTTAACGAAAATGGTGGTGATAGTGATGATGGTGAAAGTGGTGATATCTTCCATCTCCTTCACAACTTTCTCAATGATGTTAAAAACTTTTATTCTTCTCCTTCTGTATAAACTCATCGCCTATGATTTGACCGCAAAAAAGCATTTCTTTTTTAAATCAATATTTGTTTAAGCTCAATTTTTCTTCACTAGAAGTACTTCAAGCGACGCAGATCCACCTGCTTTGACATACTTTTGGTAGGTTTCAAAATGACGTACTGTTCTTCCACACGTGTAATTGGTCATTTAACCTAAACAAGTCAGATCTGTTTACAAAGTTCATCCTCATCATTCATCCTCATCATTCAGCACTTACTTACTGCACGTGGAACTACTAAAATATCCTGTATATGTAGTAAACAAGAGATTTAAATATACGTACGATTTGAATACATTTTACTTTCTTATGAGAGCATTATAAGTAATTAAACAAGGCAATAGAGAAACAAATTTGTATTTGAGGGATTTTACAATTTAATTAAGTACATCGTAATAAGTTGTCTGGCGGTTGCTATTATAAATATTCAACAATAACAAGGGATGGGGTCGAGCTAAGGCCACTTTTAATTAATTTAACGTCAGGCGAACGTCAATAAGGACGAGTTTGGTACAAAAAGAGACCTTACTTGAATCCATAATGAGCTCTTTGCATTACATACACTCGAGGCACTAAGATACGCGCGTTTTAATTTTGTAAAAATACTCATTTGGGTGTAATTAATTGCTTGATGCTACAAAATATTGCAATTCCCGGCATACTAATAGAGTGAATATGACAATGCCATTGGAAATTAGTAAACATATTTATTTAATAATATATATATATATATATATATATATATATATATATATATATATATATATATATATATATATATATATATATGGAGAGAGAGAGAGAGAGAGAGAGATAAGCAAATATATGAGTAATACGGAAGACACTTGTGTTAACATAAGTGTCTTCCTTTTTATTCATCTATTTGCTTATTTCTCTATGGAATGAATTGCTACAAACCCAAGATTTCTTTTCGCAAAACAAATATGAATAGCATAGAACTTAAAAGCTAATAATAGCTAATATATATATATATATATATATATATATATATATATATATATATATATATATATATATATATATATATATATATATATATATATATATATATATACTGTATCCAACGAGAGAATGGACTTGCACTCGAGCGAAAATTCGTCTGTTTTGGTCAGATCTCCGCCCCTTAGAACATTAGTTCAACGCCCTCAACGTCTTAATTGGCTCAGCAGGTAGCCAGGGCCGGCGCCTGGGTCCGATACCTACCTGGTACCTAATTATATAAAATACCTACTACTGCCTACCTATTCACAGTTTGTATTTGTAGTCTCGCAAGTACGGTTATTTTAGTTGTGTTGTTTACGGTTGTGAAATAAGTTTTAAATCTATTATAGGAATGGCAGCAGCCAGAGACGAGATAAATGCACCATTATCACCAATTAAGAAGAATAAAAGAGGCCGAATGACGATCTTGCGTAGCTCGTTACAGAGCCCCTCCTCTTTAGTCGCCGATGCGTAAAGCAAGTCCATTCTCTCGTTGGATAGAGTATATATATATATATATATATATATATATATATATATATATATATATATATATATATATATATATATATATATATATATATATATATATATATATATATATATATACCCCGACTCGTTCTGATTTATCTGAATATTTAATATAATTTTTTTCGACTTTTATATAATCTCTATACTTTCAAGCGTCATTATTTCAAAAACTATTGCACATTTTTAAAAAAATGTTTCTTTTTAATCAAAAATTTTGTCCAATATTTGATTAACATTCTTAAAAAAACATAAAAACATCGAAAACAAATTATTTGTATGTTTTTTATTTTGTTTTATGATTACAATAATACTCTCACAAGCAGAGGTCATTTTTAATTTTCGATTTTTTTTTTCTAATTCTATATACAATCACGAACATATTAAGCCTAGAACCAGCTTAGGGCGATTTTTTCCAAAAGTTTTTTTCCAATTTTATATTAATAACAAATCTCTAAATCTCTTCTGCGGCTGGGATGCTACCAAGCCTCCACTTCTTGCTTGTTAATTACGACAAAAATACTTATTTTGTAATTATTTCTCCTTGTATACCTTTTACACTGGTGTTCTTGCTTATTTAGCACAAATTTAATAATATAATTACTTTATGTTTACTATTAATTTATAACAAATTTAATGAAACTTCGGAGCGTGGCTGTTACCTCATCGAACCCCTTAGCTGGACTCTCTTTAGTTGTTGATTGTTACTACGGATATGCCGTATTGAAAAGCATTTGCATTTCCTGGTCACCTTACTGCTTGCTTGTTGTGATGTTATAATCTGGCCAATCAGATTGATGCATAATATTTAATTTATTTAATTTGACGTAAAACTCTTACAATTTGATTTTCACTTTATATAATTTCGAATTGTAAACACCACAATAAAATCAGATCCACTTTCTGTTGCGAAACTTCAATTTATGTATGAGGCGTTGACATTTACATCTTGCTTCCTAGCTAAACTCTCGAACCCTGTGTTTACAATGAAGATTTCGCACTAATATTTTAATCTAGACATAGTTTATTATTGATCGATACTCTGTAATTATTATTGTATATATTGTATGTAATTATGCTTGAAATAGATTTTTGTGCCGATTAATAATTTAGTTATAAAGATATCACGTTCTGACCAATCAGGCGCGTCGCTGGTTCACGTTCCTCTATAGTCTGTACGTTGGTCAGTGATGCATGTGTGCTTGCGCTTATACTATAGTATGTGCGACAGTTACTGATTCCTGAATTTAATTTAATTTTGATTGTGATGTATATCCTATATGTATCAAGATATACAAGTGGTGCGTGTTTTTCATTTGATTTCTCTTTGTAATGGATTTCCATCAACCCCATATAACTTTGATAGGAATAAATTCTATAGATATAATAAAAAATATATTAGAAATATGTTAATTCATTTCAGGTAGAAATGTTCATATTAAATGAGTTATTTTATTTAACTCATTTAATATGAACATCCTTTCTATTCCGCATATCTCAATATTATACAGAATAAATACTATTTGTAAAATTTCACTATAACAATGTATCGCTTTCACAACTAGTTTTAGATCCATTAGCTCAACCTTCTTAGGTTTTAATGGGAAGCAAATATTTAGTTTCCAGAAACATATAATATTTATTTCTATTGACAATTTGCCTCTTGCTTGATATTCTCAATATTCCACTTAGGTCTAACTGTCGTAGTGTACTACGTTTTATGGTCATATTTTCGCAATATTTATGCATCTCTTAAATATTAGGCATGGTACTTATAGAGGGGATGGAGTGTATGCATGCAGGAATACGTAAAGGCAGTATTTCGAAAGTTTACCGCATCTTTCTAACTAGGAAATGCTTTTAACAACTCCACAGTAATCCCACTTAGGGAACAAAACCTTTGTTGGTCGGGGCTATAATGAACCGATGAATGTTTGAGTATGAAAGTTATATTTTTCCATATAACAAATGTAAAACTAAGAAGAAAAGAGAGGAACAATTGATTTATGGTCTGAAAAGTGTTATGGAAAGTTTCTGAAGTTTGTCATGAAATAATGACTAAAATAGAAGTCGATCGAGAGATGATTTTTAATTTTTAAATTAATCTAGCTGAATATTATTAATTAATGTTATTAGTGTATTACAAGAATATAGTAGAACAATATACCTTAACTATGCTAATTAACTTGAGTAAACTTGTAAATATTTAATTTTTGTTGTTAAGGTTCATTTGAAATATACTAAAGACATAAATTATGAAGTTCTAAATAATTATTATGGCAACAACTTTGCTGTATAATACAAAACTGAATAAAGCAGTTGATGTTTTGCATTAACATATACATAGTAAGGTAGTTTATATACACATGGTACTACACGAACAACACTTAAAATAATTACTACAAAAGTTTTTATTATCAGCAGGGCAAAATTATTATAAATTATGAATAATAATAATTTCAGCACCAGTTTTGCGTTTAAATGATGCCAGTAGTACACTATAATTCAGAATGTTAAAAGCTGAATTATGAAATACAGTGCTACTGCGGCGGCCCTATATGAGTATAGCCTAAAATGACATTAATCTTTTAAACATTTCCTGTACGGACCGTAAAAATGAAATATGGCCCATCTATATGAAGATGGGGATGAAAGTAGATATTTTGAATTGAAATTTATATATTGTGTACTAATGCGACATTGCGAAATAGATATTGTCATATCATATCATACATTCATATATTATTATCAACTATCTTTAATATTTGAAATATAGGAAATTTTATTGACTACCTTTGTAATATAATCTTTGAAATATAAGCGTTACATGCTTGTGGCAGCTTTGTGCCGGTAGGCATTAGGTCCAGGTAAGGAGATGGTCTTTTTCTAGTATAATAACTGTTAGGCGCCACTTAGTTTTGTTTAAAAACTAAGAAAAAATGTTTGAATGACTATTATTGCTACAAAAAAAAAAGACTTTGTGGCCATCAGTGGCCATCTAGGAGCCCTGATTTTACAATGACTCATTTTTGAGGTTATCTGGTTAGATATGGAATTGAACTCTGTGCTGAACTTGGTGGTGCCACGTTTGAATTGGACTTTGTTTATTGTAATACTTAATAATTAATGAATTATTTTAAAAAAAATTAACATGTATTAATATAAAACAAACATGTTTATTAGTTTTCGCTGACATTTTGCGGAACATAAGCTATTGATTGTTAATATATTGCTATTTGTGTTTCTGTAGATAGGAACTGTCGACAGTTTAACTGAGCAATTAAGATTATTGCCACGAAACGAGTGACTTATAAGGAGAGGAGAGGAGACAAGGGAGGAGAAATATGTTAATTACACTTTTTACACGATCTCGTGTATATTTTACGGTTTTAAGAATAATTTCATAAAATTTAAAAAAATTCGAAACGTCATTAGAAATGTTAATATTGATGCACCCTGTATAGCAAACATATGATTGGTACTTGAAATTGTAATATCAAATCAAGCAGGTGTTTTTATAAAGAATGACTTTTTCTCCTAAATCTATATATATATATATATATATATATATATATATATATATATATATATATATATATATATATATATAGATATATATATATATATGTACAGTGTGTCCACGGATATAATCCGGAAGCATTTCATTACATAGAGAAATAAGCAAATAGACGAATACTAAGGAAGATATATATATATATATATATATATATATATATATATATATATATATATATATATATATATATATATATATATATATATATATATATATATATATATAGATATATATATATATATATATATATATATATATATATATATATATATATATATATATATATATATATATATATATATATATATATATATATATATATATATATATATATATATATATATATATATATATATATATATTATATCATACGTGGTATGAAGAAGTAATTAGCAATAAAAAGCAGGGGAGAAATATTTACGTCTGCTTTTACATTTAAAATTTCGAAATGTCACTTAATGACCTATCCATTAATGGAGCGAGAGTACGCTTTAAAATTGCTATAAAAGGTTGCCATATACTTTGAGCTCATTTAAATCAACGTCTGCCTGCCCTGTACATTTGCAACTTCTTTAAATAAACACTTAACGGCTTCCCAAATTGCTGTTTTATGACCAAGTTAGATACTTGTAAATGCAAATTTGCTGAAGAGGCTCTTATACATTTCCACGAAATTATTTCGAGATAATTTTGTGATAAATTTGCGTTTTCCCGACCGAAGCTAAATTATTTGAATATTATGTAATATCATCAGGTCTTATTAAATTCTGTAAATGTAGGGATTATTTGCTCAATTAAATCAACAGTTCAGGTAAACATAACTTTGGTAAGCTCAACACGCAGTTATAACTTGAAGTTGTTAGGTTCGAGTCATAAATCATTACGCGTTTATTATTTTAGACCCCCAATGTTTACACAGAGTTTGTTGCATTGCCAATATGAGTCAATATATTATAGTACCTAGTATGAAGATGGGGCTCAAAGAATCGATTATATTATTTTTGCGCTTTAAATATTTGCAAAAAAAAATGCACATGATTATAACACACAGAGGAAAATGGCCCAAATGTTTAAGTGTAGCATACTTTTTATCACCTTTAATGAATCTGGTCTTAATGAATTTGAATTGTTGAAGTTATTTATTCAAGTTACACACATTGAAGACTAACTGTTTCATCTATAGGTGTCAGATTGTTATAATTTTTTACACAATATTATTTTGGTAAGAATTTGGTAGAAACAACATATGAATTAAACTGATTTATGATTTAAAATGTATTAGTTATTGCAACATTATTTTATAAACATAGCCAAATCATGTTTTTTAAATAAAAAAATAATTTAACCTTATAATAACCTTAAAATTCAATATTAGTGGATGATAATTGAAATTTAAGGTAAATTATTTTTTTATTCAAAAAACATAACATCTGTTAATATTTGGCACTTTATCGCTTTCTTTTTGGAGTTTGGCTATTTCCTGCTGCAGAAAATAATATTTCTGATTGCACCGAGGATGGCTTTGATCATAAGTGGCTTGGCTGAGAAGTTTTCGAGTCAGTACATAAATATATCTGCCTACTGGCTTAAATTAGGTGATTAACTCTCAACCTAACCTTTTAAACTGGTTATTGAAAAATGAAATAACAGTTCATCCATTTCAATATCTCCAATTATTTGTTGACAAACATCCCAGATTCCTTTTCTCGTGGAAGCTTTGCCTTCTAGCGGTATATTATGACTTACTGTTACATGTTTTAAAGAATTATCATTCAAAATTTAAATAGAAAACAGCTGTCATTTTGCGGTTTCAACTGTAGTATGTAGTTTTAAACACACGCGCCTTATATCTGGGATCCAGAATAGTAGCCAGGATATAATTTGTAATTTGATTCGTCTTCGAGTTTATCAAATCTCTGATTTAGATGATTTAATAAATTATTAACTATGACGCTTCATAGTTACGATTATATGTTAGTAGGACGCTTATATGTTAATGAACAAAAATTCGTTCATAAAGTATTAAAAATCATATTTTTTTATAATATAAATAATCGTATTGATATTAATGGTTACTATTAATCTTATAAATCTAATAACTAGTGATTGACCTCAATCGTTGCATCACTATTAAATATATCAAATTCTTAATATTTATGCATGCCGTTATGAGGAAAAAAGAAGAATATTTTTAGTAATGCCATGTATTCTTATCTGTTACAGCTAAACCACTAGCACGTCTTCAACATTATGAACAAGGTGCTGGCAGAGGTGTGTTGTCCAGGTTAAAAGTAAGTAAAAGTTATAGTAGGGTATAGTATTTAATTTCGTAGGTAAATTAAATAAACATAGTGATTATATTATGCTAGAGCATTGGTAGCCTATTCTATATACATACAATAAGACTAACGACAGTGCTATAAATAGCTAATAATCATAATTGGTATAATGTAGCCTAAACGCTAATGGAAGAGGACCAAGTGGTATTATTGGGACTGAGGTTATGTTGGATTAACTTTTACCCAATCGTATTTACCAAGATTTTTTCGGGTGGGGAAAACACTTACCACCGGAATACGAAACTTGATTACTTACGCGCGTAGAGATTTCAGTGAGAGAAGTTAACCTGCTGATTATTTTTGTATATGCTGTGCTGAAATATTGTGAATCATGTATCCCATTCAATAATGTGTCAATTCAATTTTAAATATTACCGATATTGTTACTTTTCTATATTTTTGTTCTATTTTTCATATATATTTTTTGTACTTTATTATATATAATTCACTCATGTTTAAAATACAAGAAAAACATCTAGGAACATTTCTTTTCCGCTTACTTTAAGTTTTCTATTTATTTTTATTACATTATATTAAATATATGTCAGACAGCATTCGCTTCCACTAAATAAATAAGACAAATCATTTTTATTTCCTGAATTTTGGTTTTTCTTCCCAGCAAGTTTCGAGAAAAAATGTTAGTGTTATTACGACTGATTTCTCGTCGCGTTCAAAACCGAAAATATATACAAAAGACCAACAGTTATTCACTTTTGAAGAAGGTATACTTCGATAGCGTATCCGTATTGAATTTCCGGTGTTGGTTTCATACTCAGTTGTTCAAATCTCTGATAGCAGGCGTTTTCCGTCTAATAGACATTACAAACTTTATTGCGCAATATTTTCTTAAAATCGTAAACTAATTGTGGGCTAATTCGGTGGTGGAGCAGATGCTGGACGGCTTTAGAGGCTCATTTACTAATGCCCTGTGAATAATAGGACCAGAGACGGAATCGTTACGTGCCTACATAATTGATTGCGCCAGGAACTGTTTGTCGGTCTATAGAGAAAGAGAGAGATATAGAGAGAACGGACGCCTACACTGCTGTTTAAGCGACGTGACGGTAACAAGGTAGAAAGAAGGCTGGATAGCCCATTTAGGAAAGATGGATTATTGAAAATTTAAAGGACAAGTACATAACTCTTCGGTGAAGTCTTGAGGTGAGTCCGGATTGGATAACGTTTGTTATGCGTATTAATACCGTTTTATATGCATAATATACAGTACTAGGGAAATCACTAGAATCACATATTCAAAATTAAAAATTCATTTCGTTTTAGTCAAGTACATAAATCCAACATTTTAAATGTTCTACATTTTCTACAATTTTTACAAAACTTTTTTTTTTTGCTTTACATTGCAATTTGGGTTTATCGAACGTATCTGAAATAGTTCATTAAATAATTAGTTACTTAGTGGTATTCAAGAAATGTTGATATTAAATTCATGATTTCCTCTATCTGTTCTCATTTTGCACAATCACAATACAATCATCTGTATACTCCTCTATATGGAGAAGTAATGATGTTTATTTTAAACATTCATTGTGTATAATTTTATACCTTTTCGGAAATGCATGTAATATCCGCAGATCTGCCAACTATACATTGTGTGTTGCAAACTTCCAGGCAACTTAGATACCAAATTATACAAAGCGATATTATCATTTTTCCGCCATTAGTATATCTATTCGAGGCGAAATTTACAGGCGAAATGCGCATCGGAATATGACACACCTCAAAATTGTTTGCAATTTAGGAATGTCATTTAAAAGTCACTTCCATTTTGCTTGCAATTTAAGAATGTCATTGAAAAGTCTCTTCCATTTTGTTCAAAAAATCTACCGTTTTTGAGTAAAAAAATTAAAAATGTTTTCACAATTTATGACAATAAAGGAAACAAATAATATTAGAAATAGAATAGAACAAATAATAAAAATGTGAAGGAATTACGAAGTTGAATTATCGCGTCTTGTCTGGCAATTCGACAGACTCTAGGGATTTTCGAATTCAAGGCGTCAGGATAGAAGCTTGTATTTCAGATCAATATCCCATGCACAATATAGTACCCGAAAATTAGGCAAATTTTTGTGGAGTAGATGAAAAAATTACATTAAGTTGAAATATCTATAATATTTAGCTTATGTGTAAATGTGTCTATAATATTTAGCTTATGTATTAATTTTCCTACCTTATTGAATAATATATTGAATATATTAGGTAAGCTTCATCCCTATCTCACCCACTTTAGGGACACCGCACTGTTTTTTTTACAATATCTTTTAAACGCTTTATCTCAGGGAAAAAACATAAGTATAGGAAAAGGTTTGTCACAAAATTCTCTACAAAAAAACTTTATGTGTTATGTATCGATATTTGTATTACTTTTTATGATATTAAATCGTAAACTGTAAGGTTAAACAAAAATGAAAGTCTAATTATATTGGATATGGTACTTAATCGAACATAATGCAACTTGATAATTTTATTGATTATTGATATAGTAGGTTAATCGCACAAAGTCACCATAAATTCCGTAATGACTAAATTCCATTGCTGTTTCCATGGAAACTAAAACTAAAACAAAGAAATACAGAATGATTTAAACGTCACATTTGACACAATCTACTACAATAATAATTATTACTTGGAATAAAATGAGTGATAGTAAGGAGGATTTATTTTATGCGTGGTACTCCTCCGGAAATCAGGGAGCACGCAACTGCTATTTATAATTGCTTTATTACATTTCACACTTGTTCTTTAATTGTCCCTTGTCAATAATGACATTGTTTCGATTCTTGGTACTGTCAAACAAATGTCATTTTAGGATATGCCATTATTGTATTCAGCTACAAAACACAATATTGCAAGGCTGGATAAATATTGTGTTTCCATCCAAAAACGCTTTTCTTACTTACCCATAAGTTTGCCGTCGATTAACGTAAACATCCTTAATAATCTGCGAACGACCTATAGGACATGTTTTTTAGAACATATAAATATGGAATAATAATTTCCATTATTATTCAATATATCTATTCTTGTCGTAGATAACACATTTCCAAAATATTATTGAAAAACCAACGCGGTGTCATTATAAGAGTGAAAAAGGGATGAAGCTCACCAGATAGGGATGTGAACTTTTTAATCCTGTATTCCCACCCCTATTACCTGTTCATTCAGAAAATATCAGCTTATTATAATTTATTTCTTCTATTTCTATTTATTTTTGCTAATTTTCGGGTAGAAAAACTATTATTTTCTTAGCGCATTTAGTATTTTTTTAAATAAATTTGCTAATTAAATTCGCAATTTAAAATTTCTTCTACAAATTTCAGAAAAAAATAAGAACTGAATATTTACTTTTGAAAATAATTTAATACAGTTGTCTACTGTATTAAATTATGCCATAAATTACCCTTAATTTAATCAGATCATAAGTTTACATAGAGCCACAGTCATATATAACCGTAAAATGCAAATACGTACGTAAATGACCGATGATGACCTCTCATTAAGCTAGTCTAACATTTGATAATAAGAACGAAAATAAAAGAAGGATTCAATTACCAAATATTCGTGATAATGGTACTTGATAATTCACTGGTCTAGAAAATAGCAAGCCACATTTATCTCTTAATCCTTTATTACAAATATACAATTATACGCAGCAGGGTATAAAGGGTCCGCCAATAAGCGCGCTCGATCTTTAAAATGAAATAAAGCAAGTTGTGTGAGAGGTATAAATGAAATTTATTTTTTGTTTGAAAGAGTATTCGAAGGCATTATGTATGGAAAATAATATCGGTCAAATGT